>VUJU01000470.1:0-104594 GCA_009835225.1 Aphis craccivora
TTATTGTTATTGACAACATAATTCGTCATTATAATACTCAATTCACATAATAGTTAATTATTTAATAATAAAAAAATATTTCTACTTTTAAAAATTTCGATGAGGGCGGCATCCGGCCCCTGGACCCTTCCCTCAATTACGGCTTTGAAAATAGTACCAACACAATTTGTTGATATTCTATCTATTAATAATTTAATTTATCTCTATATATTTATTAATTTTTTTTTCACATTTCTTTATTTTTTAATGCATATTTTTCAAATTTTTCATGCATATTTAACTGTTTTTAAGTGCATAAGTGCATACATATTCATACATTTTTTAGTGCATAAACATCCTAACCCTATTGATAATATATTAAAGTTTTATGTATTTTTCCCTACAAAAAAAAAAAATTGGCAAATTTTTGTGATTTTGACGAGATGCTTGAAAATTCTAACTTTAAACACTTATAGAAGTTTATTTTTATGTTAAATTTTGTTTTTTAAATTCCATTTTGTTTAATTGTATTTTTATCAAATGCAAATAAAATTTATTCAAATATTACTGACATTTTTACAATAAATAAACGGTATGTTATAACCAATTGGTTAGGTTAGGGCCTTGTCGATGGTTTATCGTGAGTAACGATTTTGATCAGAATTTTTGGTCTAACATTAACATTAATTATAAACTAAATATTGAATTAGATTGTCGTTTATGTTTAAATTGGAATATATCTAAGCCAAGTAAATCATAGTGAACGTATGTAATGATAAATAATAGGTACTATATACGTACTACATTGGACTTGATTAGAGCAAACAATTAAAATTATAATTTTTATTAATAATTCACGTCAGATAATTTAGTTCATGTGGTTTTGACATGTTATAATGTATTTATGTTCGTTATACAAATATTAGATTTACACAGTATGTAGGTAAGGTATATGGTAATTTATTATTTTGACATTGTAGCAGAATGAAATACATTTCCACCTTTTTTAATAATATATGCGTACCCATTCTCATTATGTGAGGCAATCCAAAATAATATTATATTTGTATATTCTTTTTCATATTATTCTGGCTGTAATGTGTTAATAGTTACCATAATATTAATAAAATGTATAATAGTATATATTATAATGTAATATATATATAATATAGTATAGATTATTAAACCAAAAATATCACAAAATAATATTTCGATTATAAATTTCATTTATATTTTGAAAATAAAATTGTTTTAAATTCTTAGTAGAGATTTAAATTTATTGGTTCTTTTTATCGATAAAAAAAAGGAAAATAATAATTATTATTTACCTTAGTGATTAAAAGAACACTTTTTAGTTATATATAACATGCATAAAATCAACTACTTTAAAAAAAGTTTCAAAGAAAAAGGTAAAAATATTAAGTACAGTTTGTAAGTAGATAATAATATAATAGTTTATACCATTGCTCGTAAAACATAGGTTTACGACATCATACAACGTCCGTTTTAAACTGTAGCCCACAAGTATAATACTCAGACAGACGTGTTCAAGACAGTTGCTTTTTTCCCATTCTCTATCAACACTCTCTCAAATTAGCCGGTTTTGAAAACCAAGTTAATACTTTTTAACAAAGTGGCCGCGGGCGAGCTGGCCGGTGGGTTATCTGACTTGATTAATTATGCTGTCAAAGGATATTCGTACTTGCAAAGAGAAAGGAAAAATAAGAGACCATTTTTTTTGGGTTGCTATCTATCCCCTTGTTACTAACTGCGGTTGAATAATTTCGATTAAATTACGTCCAAAAAAGGTGGTGTCTATACTCAATAGGTAGTTTAGCTAGTTGATTAATAAAAAAAACGCAATTAACCCTTTTGCCGTAAAGCATTCATACTAGTAAACGGTGGTCGTCGTTTAAAGACGTCAAAATGGGAATTGTTTTTTACGCCTTTATGGATATCTATCGTAAATAAATAATGAAGGCTAAGTGATTAACTGTATGCAAAATCCATTAAACACAACCGACATTTATTAATGTATTAAACAATCCGGCTGTATTCGTTAGTTAATTTGATATGTTTATGGTTTATTAAAAATGGAAAATATGAAAATCTTTTTTTATAAACTAAAAATAATTTTCTGGGTGAGATTCAATTATTAAAAAAAATAATCAAAAATGATTTTAATAATTATTATGGGTCATTGTAATAAATAAACATTAGTTAAAAGCATTCTTTAAATAATTTGTTGCAAACTTAAGTCATATATAGATAATTTAATTTTAATTTTATAATATAGTTTTCATGGATGGAGTGTTTTAAAAACTAATATTTACAAATATAAAAACTTTTTAATACGAAAAAAAAATTTAAAAACTACGATAAAGTTTTTTAAAATTTGAATTTTAGTACTATGTTTATGATGAGTCTTGAATATTATTATAATTGTTTAAATTAATTTGAAAAATCAGACAAGATATTAAACGTATATTGTGCTCATCTAACTTCGCGTTTACATCAAATAGGATATTAATGTGATACAATGTGAATACAAAATACACATAAAAATACATATTAATAGTATTATGTTAATAGTTAATACAATATGAGTATCTTAAAAACTTAGGTTAACTATAAATATGTATTGCATATATCAGTAATCTTACTTAAATAAAACCAAAGCACTGACGACTTTTAACTCTATAGTTATGTACAAATTAAAACTCCAATTGAAATAAATCACAATAAATTATCGTATTTTTAATGACAATTTATCTAGTTGAATGATATATTAATTTATTTTAGATTGTATTTTTAGCCTCTATAAACATTTTATTCCAATAAACGTTGTTCTGTAAGTTATTCATCAACATGCTTTTTTTTGTCCTTTGCATTCTATAATTATTATATGTATAATGGTTATTTGCACTACTTAGTAATACTTCATAGGAAAAAAATTTGAATAATAATTTAATACGAGTATAAATTAATGATGATTCCTAACTAATTATTCATTTAAATTTCCTTTTGAATAGATAATAATATCAAGTCATCTAAGTTCGATAAGCATACAAATACAACTATTTTAAGTATAACTATATTAATGGTTTGTAATGCTTTATAATTGTGAATACAATTTAATAAAATTTGTGAAAAAGTACAAAGTTAAGTATAATATAATATTATATTTTATTATATTAATGTAAAATAATTAATACATTTCAACGAACATTTTTAAAGAGATGAGTATAATTTTAAAAATGTCTTTCCTTTTTTCGTTTGACATTTTTACAATTTTTCAGTTTCTCCTTAAGACTAATATGCAAAGATATAATATGCATGTACTTTAGATTCTTCCTGGAGTGATGGCTTTTCAATGATTTATGTGTTTTTTTTTCATTAATATACATTTTTGCCAGTCATCACATTTTAAAGTTTAAAAAAAAAAAATTCTATCTTGAATTTTGATGGTTTGCTATTTATTCTACAAACTATTCATATTTTCGTATGATACATCGGTATTTATTTAGTATGAACTATTAATAACATCTAGTAATATTATAATAATTCATATCTATGAGGTAGTCACACCAACCTGTGTCATCTTTACTTATGATTTGTGAACATACAAAATGTTAAATTTTTATTTACTATAGTTAACTTTTAGTAATTAACTTAAATATTTGGAAGCTTTTATAAAAAAAAAAAAAAAATATTAAATATTAGAATTAACTTAAAGGTAAGAATATTATCTATTCTGTGATCTCTCATCGGTTTTTATGGTATATTAATTTTTAAATAAGTTACGAGTATATAAATTATTAATATTTAAAAATTCTAGTAACTCGCTTAAAAATTAAAATACCGTAAAAACCAACGAGAGAACACAGATAATTTTCTGACCTTTAAGATTGTTGATAAGATATTTAAACTAAACACATAACATTGGTTCTAATGAAAAACAATTTATCGTGCACTCAAGTTTTGTGCAAGGTTTCCTTTTAATGTATGACATTTTTTTTTTTTTTGCCTATAATATTATTAATAGCAATATTTAATACATTAAATTGAATATCATTAAAAATATAAAATTATATGACGTAATCTTTGATAAAAATCGTTTTTTTTTATATGTAACCAATTATTTGCCATTAATTTACCATTAAATTAAAATTTAATACATCCACTAAACTAACTGATTTTTTCAATTTATTACATGTTACACTAGAACTGAGCTGTATAATAGATCCCTAACTATTTTTTTTTTATGTATTCCAGACATAAAATTATTGTAACACGGCGTCTTGGATATACAATTTTACTACACTGATGTCGAAATTTAATATTAATTATAATCAAAAATATATCTAAAATCAAGATATTATATTAAAGAGAGTTTGAATATAATTCTTGCCTTTAATTGTTTAAAAATAATTGACTTTAGAATAAAATTATATTAATGATAAAACATGGTTATGATTCATAGGTACTAATTATTATCATCATACCAACTTCAAACTTCATTTTATTACACATTTTTGACACGACATAATTTCTGTTACCGTAATAATACTTACAGTTGGTGTTATTAGTTCACTAATAATTATAAGTTCTGATTTATAAGTATGTTTGTAGTACAATAAAATATCTAAATAAATATATCAAAATATTTTAACGCATTATAATAATAATATTATTATACAATATATCATTATACGTACCATTATTATAATGGTGTAATAGGTTTATATTATGTTGACTGGTAGCTTATAATGAAAAGTATGTAAATTGGGATCGTACACATAACTTAAGTTTTCGATTTATATATTTTGATACCAATTATAATTATTTATTATTACAATACTTGTGTTTTTTTTAAAGGCAAGAATATTAACTGTTGACATGTACCTTTAACAGATTTTATATACATTTAAAACGGAAGATAAAATAATCTTTATCTAAAATATAATCAGTAATTACTTAAATACAGAAGTCTAAATGGTTTATGTAATATATTAATGTTAATTATTTTATTATATAGTTATTTATTAAAAACTAAGTTATTTTTAAATATAGATATTAATAAAGTTGTATTAAATACATTTTAAAAGAATAAGTATTCATAAAACAACATTATTGTCTATTTATTATATTAGATAAAAAATATTTTGTAAAATATAAAATTAAAAAAAAAAAATAGTAAACAGTTATCATTATAAAGTAAAAATATTTATTTTACAAATAGTATTGGAATAAAACTAATACAATTTTATATTTTCAGAGCTTGCTCACTAATTTAATGACTGTATGAACATTTTTTGTGATATTCCGTAAAATTTTAAATATTTGATGATGAGTTTAATAATGAAATATATGTAATAAAATTTAATTATATTTAAAAACATATAAAAATATATCATATATTGTTTTTTAATTAATATATTTTAAATAAAAATCCGTATATGATAACAAAATATCAATTGTCAAATAACTATTTATAAAATTAAACATAAAGGTGTTTCAATTTATGTATATAAAATATGTTTAATGGAACACTATTTTTATTATATTTCTTAACTTATTAGATAATTTATCAGTACATACAATTTAACAATGACCATAGATTATTAATTAAGAATTTATGAATATAAAATATTTTGAATATGACCATCATAAATCATGATTCAAACAACTTAAATCCCTTTACGTTTTTCAGTATATCTCATCAATGAATTATATATTTTATTTTTGAAACAAATCTTTAGATAGAGTGAATCCTAAGTTTCTTAAATTTATGTCACAAGATAACTGAGTAAACACTGATAACGGCTTACCTCATTGTACTAACAAATTTTTAAAATGAATAAGAAACATTTGTAAATATTTATGATAACGATTTACATTATCTAAGAAAACATAAACAAAATACTTAATCTATTAATCCATCAACACAAAAGGATTGATGTTTAACCAGTATTTAACCTTTTACTTATCATGAAATAAAGTATCATAAATGCATAGAATAATAGTTTTTAAAAGAACGCCACTTGATACTAATAGGCAAATAATATCAGTAACCATAACTATTTCAGTACAGTAAATTTAATTATAAACCGTAATAATACATTAAGATATTTAATACGTCCTATCTATAATAATTACTTAAGGTATAAACATTTTCAATAGTAATAACTACTTACTATTTTTAGTGAAATATATTATAAACTTTTTTTCGGGTAATGTGATTAAAATATAATATATTTTATATGATTTCTTACATCCTTACAAAATATACATAACATCAGATGCATCAGATGGATATCATATTATTATATGTAGTAATGTTAGCTGTACATGTACAATGTACTATATACGTATAATAACATTTATCTTACTTTTTTATATTAAGATAATAATTCTTAAAACTAAATTTAATACTTAGATGTAAGTTCGAAGTAATATTAGATTTAATAACAAAAAAAGATCATATTTCGTAAATATTTGGTAGTAAGTATACATGTTTTGTATCTTTTTAAGCATAAAAAAGACAAACTAATTCCTTGTCCATTTATAAATTTACGTTCAAAACAGAATTCCTAAGTACGATATATCGTTTAACTTATCAAAACTTATTTCGACATCATTAATATTAAAATACGTTTAAATATTCATTGAATAAAACTAGTTAATAGTGTAAATTTAGTGTATTATATTAGTTTATGTTATGTATTATATTGTTATATTGACCAAACTGATAAAATTCGAACAAAATAATATTTAAATTTTTTTTATTATTATTATTTTATTTTTTTATTTCAAAAACATATTTTATCAATCAAAATAAATTAATTAATATGCGTGTGCAAATGCATTCATAAATATTATATGAAATAAAAAGCATAATTTAAAATGAACAGATATAAAAATTAAGTTTTCTAGAATAGTTTCCCTTTATGTGGCATTTTATACAATAAATTGCAAAATAAATTTCAATATCACTATTAAATGTATTAATAAATTATTTTAGGTTCTGAACAATCATAATTATATTTATATAAAACTCATTTGTATTGAATTTAATATAATAGAATGAAATTATTTATTTTAAAATTATACATGTTTCAACAGACTTTAACGATTTGATTAAAACAATTTGCTAAATACTTAATATGTAGTTATTTATATTCTCCGTATCGCTTTTGGCATAAATCTCAATTATACCAATATTTTACATATTAATCTATAATAATGTGAAATTGTTATATATGTACTTAATTTTGAATGGTAGTGCAGTTTTTTATATGTACATATCTATATTATTGATATTCAATTTCATCAAATATGTTATTTTATTATATTTCATATATTATATGTTATATACATATTAGTGGCTATAAAAAAGTCTTTGGTTATAATTCTATATAAGTTGTCTTATCATTATTTAAGAATAAATCAGCAGTACCTTAAGTTTACTCCATCCGTGAAAATGATATTTTCTGAGTAAAAGGAAAGAAAAATATACGTTATTATTAAGGTTTATTCAGTGGTAAAATGTAATACAAGTTTCAAACTGATTGGTTGTATATTGAAATGAAACATTTTCAATTGATAATATTTATCAGATTTGTATATAAACACTAAATTTATTTATAGGGAAGAGAAAATGTATTTTCTAATTTAATGTTGACATTCAGAGAATGGAAAGGGACAGTTAAATTTAATAGATAGTCTTTTACTATTAAAAACCACTACTGTAGAAGTTACTACAATCGATTATAATATATTTCCTATTTTTAAACCAATATATTATGAAGAAATTTTATTTTTAAAATCTATTAATTATATAATGTATTTTATATAATATAATAACCTATATTATACTATAGATGATTATTATTGACTGACCCTTATTCAGATAAAACTACCACTTAATATTTTGGTCAAAACAATTATAAATTAGTTAATTCGTATGAAAAAAATAATAAAAAATAAACTTTTTGAATTCATCTTTTGATGTTTTAGACTATATACATTTGTTTTGTAATAAAATTAAAATAAAACTAAATCCGAGCTCTTATTGTATTATTAAAATGTTATAGCTAGGGTACGTTTTATATAATATTCTATCATCACTCCAAAAATATGATTTAGTAAGTTCAGTTTTTAACTTAATTAACTTTTTAATATTAATATTATTTTTATATATTTTTTTAAATATTAATTCTAGATTGAATTAATATAAGGGCAAAAGAAATTTACTCTTTAATTTTTAAAATTTTTCCACACTAGAAGATTTTTAGGTATACATTTGGATTTATTTTTGGAAAAAATGTCAGAAGAATATTTTAAAAATAAGAATATCACTTTGTAACATGATTGTTACAATGATAAATAATTTAGTAGGTTTATTTTGTAAGTATAATAATCACAATAACAAATTTTTGTAGCCAGGATGAATAAAAATATTTATGACAACCTATACACTTTGTATTAATTTATGTAAATATAATATTGAAGTTTACTAAATTTTAAATTTTAAGAATTT
Organism: Aphis craccivora; assembly: GCA_009835225.1. Lineage (NCBI taxonomy): Eukaryota > Metazoa > Arthropoda > Insecta > Hemiptera > Aphididae > Aphis > Aphis craccivora. The sequence continues at coordinate 8,522 of VUJU01000470.1, forward strand.
TTTAAAAGTTAATTATATATTTTTTTCTTTAGTTATGTTAAAAAACAGATTTTTGATTGAAACGTCTGAAAGAAAAACGTCTCATAAATTTTACTAAAATAGCATTTTTCATTTATTTTTTAGAAAATTTAATACAATTTAACTGTTTAATTATAAGCTCGGTTTTTAAAGAATTATAAGCAACTAAAAAAAAAAAAATAAAAAAGCATAGGATTGTTTTGAAAAATCAAAAAAAAGTAAATTTATTAATTAAAAAAGCAAAAAAAAAAGCATAACCAAAAATTAATACGAACTAGTTATAAAAATTAATAAAAATTTAAAAACAAATTAATTTAAATTGAAAAAAGAATTAACTACTGTGTATTTCCCTTGATTTTCAGTAGTGAAACTTACTATTTTCCGACAGAATATTTAACATAAAAAACGAGTTCTCTACGTTCACTGAAGTGATCGGTGCATACTTCATACAAAAGGTTTAAAATTACAACACTAAATCTTAAATTTTGAAATGATCGATGTCGATGTTATAGGCATACTGATCGAATAGGCACTGTAGACTATAATATGTAGATCGACAATTTATACGTTTAACACATTTAATAATCATGCCAATAGTGAAAACAATAATATTCAAAAATAAACATTTAGTCTACATTCTGGGTTTTTACGTTTCTTATTAATTCAATTTTTTATTGTTATTATAGGTAGAGCATAATAATAATATAATAAACATACTATAAACATATAATAATTCTACAGTAGAAATAACCGAAAAAAAGCATTTACATAAAAAAAAGCAAAAATAAATTGGTTTATTTGGAATCAGAATGACGTGAAGCAAATTTATGAACAAAAATTAGATTTTTATCTCATATTATAGGTATAAATAAAAAAAGAACCTTATTCTTTAAAATTTGAACCCTAATTATTAGTCTCAAAAATATGAGATGATATTGAGAATCTATGAATTTCGTGATTTAGGTTAATGTTTCTACTACTCAAAACAATACACATTTCATTTTTCATAGTTATATTTTATTGAAATTATATTCCCGTTTTGTTTTTTTATACTGACTATTATATATTTTAATAATATAAATTTAATTACCTAGGTGGTATATTCGATAAATATATAATTTATTATAATTAGTTGTGCCTACGTAAATTAATAACTTATAATGATTGGGTAATAAATTCCTATACAAGAAAAATGCTTATAGTGTGAACTTTACTTTTTCTAAATATAAAATGTTTAAAAACGTTGTCACGTATACTTAATTTATGAGATACTGTTAAAGTTGATGAACATTTTGAAATAAAACTTTTATAATTACAGGAATCCTAGAACCGGTAAGTATTACACTTGCTTTAATATCTTCGACCATTTACGAAGTAGGTACATCTTAGTTTTACCAATACCAAATTACCAAGAAAAGAATTAAATCGTTTAAAACATTATTTATTCTAGACTTGATTTTCAATCTTTAAAGGTATCTTCTACTAAAATATTTTAACACTCCATGGAACGGAAAAATTATTAAAGAAAAAAATTATAGAAAAAAAAAGACTTACATAAATATTGTGAACTGTAAAACTTATTAATTCTTTTTTTCACTCAGAGTTATTATAAGCATACATTTTATATAATCATAGAGATTATATTAATGTATTGTTCTACCATAAATCACAAATCGTATATATTATTAATTATAATAAAATAAACATCTTATATAAATGTGTCAAAGTAAAACAATATTGATAAGAATCTTTAAAAATCATTATTTATGGTGGTAATTTGCATATAGAATATGAAATAATTTGTTTAAAAAAGTGAAAATTAAAAAAAACCAAATAATTTCCTAAATATTATCATTTATGTATAATTGTAATAATAATAAGGATCAAATTTTCTACATTAATAAATAGTGAACCCATACTATTTTTAAATATGATTCAAAAACAAAAAAGTATTAAGATTACAAAGTTTTGAGATTTCCATTAATAAATTATAGAAAAAAAAAATGTATTTACCATGTGGAATAAAAAATAAAAATAAAATAAAGACAAGAATAATTTTTGTTGGTATATCCATATATAATATTTAAGCAAAATTCTTTACTTTAATCTCGGTTTTCCCTAAAATAATGACACAGACATTTGAAATATAAATTAGGTTTTATGCTTCAGGCAAACGATTTGTTGATTGTTTAAGACAAATGCATAAACAGAAAGAAAATATATTGTATTATTCCTTAATAATTGCACAGTTGAGGAATGATGATGTGTTAAATATCGAACGTATACATAATCTGTATATAGGATTATATAGTTATTTTATGAACTTTGATTAAAATTAAAAGAAAAAGTATTTGTAGGAACTAAAACATACATATTATGGATTTAATAATTAAATAATAATAGTAATAATAAATTAATATTAATATTAATTGACAGTTAAATAACAATAGTTTTGATTACAGACCCATACGACATTCTTATTGATTTAAAAAAAAAAAAAAAAAATACTTACCTAATAGTTCAAAGATTAATGTTATATTTGTTATGGTAACGAGAAGTGTGAAAATAAAATTAAAAATTAATTAACAATAAGTAAAGGTATAATTATAATAATAATAATAATAATGTATAAGCAATTACATTTAATATTTGAAACAAATTTATGAATTTTCTGCATAAAACAAAAATAAACTAATGTATATTGTTAACTTAAATATTGTAAGTAAAATGTTTGTTTTAATTACATAAATATACTACTTTCCCTTTAATAATAAATAAACAAAATATTATTTTAATTTTATTGCATAATTGTCGTTTTTATTATTTTTTATTTTTATTCATTTAACAATGCAATAATATCATGGTTTTTTAGTTAAAGAAAGTCACTTAAATATTATGCTTGGAACATTTGTCATAAACAAGTTTATTCAAATAAATAACAAAATACCATTGGTCTTTATATATTCTTAAAACCTTTACTTCATTAAAATCAAATAGTATAATTTAAACTGGTTAGCCACATACATTTGTGTAATTTAATAAATTAGACGATATTTTATTACATTTTTAAGCACTACGTATATCCTTTTTAAGATTGATCACCTAACCGAATTTTCTTTTGTATGTCCACTGTGGATTAACTTTCAGTGAGTGCTTCAGTTAATTTGTTTGAATCCTTGTAATTTATACTTTTTAGTAATGCGTGCATGATATCGATACCATCCAAAATAATTTTGCGAAAGTTATACATTATTTATTCTATTTTAGTGATCAGTGATCAGCTTACATAATTATTATTAATTATCATATTAATTATTATGAATATTATCATGTGTCAAAAATACCATAACGTCAGACAACATTTTGATGAATATATAATACTTTAATACGTTAAATCCTTAATTAATTTTAATTAGGTAATAAAATAAATAGTATTGGTGTAAGTTATTTTATTATTATATTTAAGTATTAAACAATATATTAATTCCACTATAAGTTCAGTTTTGTATTTATTATACTGTAAGTACTATGTTTATACTCATTATAGTAGGTATACAATTAATTGAGTTGACTTTTGTAATCGGAAATTATTGTTGAATAATATATACTAAAGTGTTTATTAAAATTTAAAAAGAACATTTAGTATAAAAGAAAATTATCTTATTATATTTATGTCAATACTCAAAAACTGAATTTTATAAAAGCAAAAAAAGTATAAATAAGTATTTAACCAAATAATACTTGTAACGTTAAAAACGTCAAAAAATACATTTAGGTTATCTTAAATCAATCCATATCCATAAAAAATTTCATAAAAGTCAAATTTATTTTTCTAGGAAATAATTCATTTAAGTTAATTAAAAAAACCACACTGAATTCTTTCTTTTTTTTTTAAATTGTAAACTAGTCATATTATCATAATAACTACTTTACAGATTTTCTTAATTTAATGTATTTTACGAAGCATTGTTCTATTGTTACATATTATGTCAAGATAAATAAAGGATATTCTTTTTAGTTTTTACTATATTTTAGTGTTTCTTTGTTGTTCTCACCTAACAGGTATAATAATAAAATATATTGTGAAATGTTTGTAATAAGTTTAATTAATATAGTAAATGTTTTATTTGAAATTATTAAGGTTTTTCTTATGAATTACATTTCTATGACTTAAATAATATTTATTTTATGTTACGACGTATTAAAACAATTGTTTTTATACCGTAAAAATTTGGTCTCTTAAATTTTTTGATTATTATTTATTTAATAATAACTAAAAGTTAAATGCAAGAACAATAATTATACAAAAATATATTTTAATGATAATTGGCTATTTTTCTTTTGTTTATAATATATGTTAAGTAAAATTTCTTAATTTGGATTGGTTAAATCATATTCTAAATTACTTTTAATATAATATAGAATAATTTTATTCCATTATGATATTTTAGCCAAATTTAGTATAAATATAGTTGAATAATAAAGACATTTGGATTGAAGATTGGATATATTATATTACATATATTTCGATTAATTAAAACAATCGGAGAACATAGTACAATATAGTTTATAATTAAGTTATAATTTACATGTTATGTAAATAACATACATTGAACCTATGTATATTAAAATACATAAATATTTATATATTAAGAGTTGAAAACTAATATTGTTATTTATTACAGAAATAAACTTGATAGTCATTATCTACCATATTTCCATTAACAATATAACCTTTTAAAATAATTATTATTATCGATGTAATTAAGTTTTTTTTTTTTTTAAATTTACGAAGTGCGTAAGTTACAATAACCAAACAAATATTTGGAATTGATCTTATTAATCTTAGTCAATTGTTCAGCATTTTCTCCTATATGATGTAGTTAAAAAATGAATAAATCATAATATTAAAATTAAAAATAACTGTTAATGAAGTAATTTACAAAATCATACGCATGATATTTATAAAGATGGTCTGCTAAAATTTTTTATGTAAGGGGTGATTGAAGCAGGTTTAGTGATTTATAAAAGGAAAAAAGCTTACGATGTGTTATTTCTTTAGTGTCTTTTGTGAAGTTAAATTTACCTTAAATAGATATTAAAAAAAAAAAACAAGTAAATTGTATTCAAAGAAACTCATATTTAGTAACACTGAGCTGTTTTAACGCAAGTCTGGTCCTTCTAATACGTATCGTATATTTGTACGATATTAACTGTCTACTATTTTCGTTCAGTCGTGAGTGGAATGAAGACTTATGGACAAACAGTGAATCAACTGTGTGAAGTTTTAATAAAGTGTACTAAGAACGTACTTTGTTTTAGTGTGTGTCTATCACAAGACATCTTCTTAGGGAAAGGATATGCTTGAAAGATAAACAATTCCGTGCTCGATCATAACTCGTCACTTACTTAGTTGTTTAGTTTACCAGTATAAACCATTATAAGCATATGAAATGTGGTTTTTGTGAGTACCTACGTTTTGTATTTATTATAGTGAGTCGGTTTATGATCATACCATTTTGCACATAAATTTAAATTAAAGAAATATTTTAATGATCATGAATAATTTTTAAAACTGTCTTAAATATCAATACACCTGTTATTATTTATTTTACAATGTTAAATCCTTAACACAGGAAATAGTTTATTTATAATTAAATACAGATTTTAATTTATTTTATGTATGCAATTTAAAGAATTTTTAATTGAAAAATAGATTGATTAATATTAATATACCTATTTACTATTATTATCATTTTTAATGTTTATAAAATTACTAAAATATGTATTACAAATCTATCATAGAAGATAATGATACAATCATCATTAGATCAATTTAAATTATTTTATACTTAAATGTTCATATTTAGAAATAAATAAAGATGATTTATTTTGTTAAGATTTTTATCATTTTCAACCTGGTATTTAACCTTAAATATATTGACGTTGTATTCGTTAGTTATTCGCATAAAAATATACTTAACAAACTTTTTACAGCTGTTCTATTGATTATCGATGCTTAAATTATATTTTTATTATTTTCAATAATTCCTTTGTGTATGGTTTTTGACATTTCGTTTGAAAATAGTATGCATTAAACCGATAGTGTGCGTCACTTGGGGTTTGATGGATATTAATCTATTTTGTGCGAAGAATCCCTTGGTCCTATTATTGACAAACACGCACATATAAATGTCAACTACAGTTGGTGTACGGCTTTACAACAATGCTATTCTTAAAAATATATAAAGACATTTTTAATATTATATTTTGAGTCGATAATGCCTACACATAATCAAAATGTTGTTGGGGTAGTGAAAATTTTCAATTCTTCAAAATATAATCCACACGCATGTACCTGCCTACTATTTTTGAAAACGGAATTGTTCAAAATGTATTGAATTTGACGTATTACTTGTGTGCGTGTTCATTTACTATAAGATTCTATGACTCAATTAATTTATATCCTATCTATTAATATTCATAGAATTATGTATAAAAATGTGTTATCGACTATAGCTAGACATATTTAACGTAATATTAACTTATTTAATGGATGTTATATTACTATGACATGTTAAAGGGAAAAATATGATAATAAAATACGTAATAATTTAAACAATAATATTTATTGCTAACGACTATTTTTTTTCTCTAACAATATCGAAAATACTAAATACACAACAATATTAACATAGGTAACTACAGTACCATTATAATAATTATCTACAATGATAAATACTGTATGTTTTAAGTTGATTGATTTACGGTTCTGATTAAGTAATGGAGTTAAAATGTACATCCCCTGAGTCATGATAACAATTGTACTTTAAAACGAATTGAATACCCAACTTTAAGAACTAATTTAAATTAGGTTTAATTTTTGTTTGAGTTCAATAATTAATTTATTAAATACAATGTTAAAATGAATTAAATAATTTTGTAGATTTATATTTTATACTTTAAACTGCTATTGTTGTTTTTTTTTTACATTAAGTCCAGCACGTGATGTTATCATAATAATGTATTTTTGCATCAATAGAAATTAATTGAAAAAAAAAAATTAATTTAAAAAATATTTCTACATAATTGCAATATCCTTTATTTCCATCAAAATTTAGTTTGAAATAAATAAAACAATCTATACACAATCCGAAAATAAAACGTTACGGTTGCTGAACTTAACATAGCGGTGATTACGTAGTTTTTGCCGTTTTAAATTGTAGAAATATCAATATAAATATATAAAGATTATCTGGAACAACACTTACAAAGTTATACCATACATTTCATCTCAATATTATATTGTATCTTGTATCATTTCTAGCGATATTTTTTAAATTCTGAAGATACATGTTATAATGTATTATTTGTATTATTTAGCTGAGTGCATTATTATGTAAATAATACATACAATGTACCTAAGGTTAGGTTTAACACTTAAGCCTTTAGGGACTATAAAATAGTACCTATAAGATATATTTTATTTTAATTCAGAAAATTGTACAGTGTAATCATGTATAGTATAATAAGCATAATGGATATTATATAACAGGGTTTATTGGTGAGGAGAATGAACCATCCAGTGAAGGCATTTTAGCATGAGTTAATAAGGGGGGGGTTTATCTCACGATACGTGTTTAGTTAATTAAATAATAAGGTCTTGGGATTTTCGATGATAGAGTTGGGTATAACCTGACCTTAGTAGTTGGTTATATTTTCAGCTTGATTTTGAATTTCAGAAGATCAAAGAATTTCATACGAGCTCAAGCAAAAGATTATTATGAATGTGAATTTTGGTATTTATCAAAGAATTTTCCTAATTTGGGTCTTGCTAAATAAAAACATCTATTTAATTTTAAATAAATACATAATAATTTATCTAATAATAACACGTTTTATGTAAAAAGAAATATCTATTTTAACGTTAGACATAATAAAATTACCTCATCTGATAGTTATGAGTTCTACTGACGTCATCATATTTATGGTATGTGGCTTGGAACAGTAAATAGCTTTCTTCCCATTCGACTTGTACCCTCAATTGTCCTTTGTCTGTTAAAAAAGGACAACCTGAATCACGGAGCTAAAAAAATACAAAACACAAGTAAGGTATTATTTCTTCAGTGGTTGTGAAAAGGATAACTATCATTCATAATAGTGGTTTATAAAAGCAGCAAGGATAGCGAATTAGCGAATACAATGCATTTAAAGATGTAGCTTTTTTTTTTTAATCAAAATTGATAACAGGAAATGAAATTTACATTGTTTATTTAATTTATACATATTATAGTTTATAAATACATATTTTACTACATCTCCATGTTTAAGTGTTTGGCATTATTCATCACATATTATATTATAATATAGCACAGGTGTGTTAAGTTTTTTTTCTTTATTAACCTATTAGTTTTTGGTATCACGTCAAAACCACAAGACTAAAATAATGAACGTCAAAATTTTGACGACGAAACAGCTTAACACATAATAGCTAAAACACAAAACAGCGAGTGTTCAAAACAACTAAAATATCTTATTATGCTATTATACTAGCTGAATATTTCAACGACAAAGTATTTATTAATTAATAAATGTGTATAAAAAGATTACCGAACAGAAACTCATGGAAAATAAATATATGTTATACAATACATTTAAAAGTAAATTTTGAAGAATTAAAAATATATATGTATGTATAGAATAGTCATGATAAATTTTTATAGATATTTCCAATTTTTTGATTCTGTATACTCAAAACAGAAACGTGTTTCTTATTTGGATTTACTTATTAAAAGTATTTTAAATTATGTTTTTGATACTTAAAACTTATGATAATGTTTTATTATTTTTCAGTATGTTTCAGTAATTTTTATTTTATGAATGTCATTAAAAAATATTGAAGTACTTCAGTACTCAAAATAATAATCCACAGATAAAATATTGTACCACAGTGACTTAAATTATTTTTTCTATATGATTCAACGAATCAATAAATATTTTAAAATTGACATTTTGAACAGTCTATTACTTTGTGTATAACTTAATATTATATTTTATATTTTTCTAATAATCGATTATTATGTGTTTTACTTATCATACTCTTAGTTGTTTTAACGTCACTTATTTATGTTCGTTATTTTACTATTTTAGGTACATGGTTATGTCAGTAACTTTTATTTTTATTTTCATAATATGTATATATTAGGTATTCTTCGAATTAACATATTTTTTTCACTGGATACTTAAAATTAAATAAGTCCAACATGTAATATTTTATTTATTTATTTTTTTTTGGATATGGTCAATAATTAAAACCCTCTATAGTAAATAAATATGTAATATTTTACTATACTGCGTGGACACAATTTAGATGATACACAAGAAAAAAAAATAACAGTTAGTTTAATTATTGTATAACTTGCAATCTTGTTAGTACTTGAAAAATATTTGATCGAAATATAATAATTACAATGCTAAGTTACATAAAAAAAACGCATGACCATTTAAATAATTTATATTTTTACAGGTAGGTACTAGGTTTTCAATTTAAATTAGGGTTTTAAGGCCAATCGAACATATCAGAATAATATTATTGTACCGTATTTGTGTTAAAATATCGCAAAAATTAAGACTCGTGTGGTAAATTTCTTTCCAAGCTTATTGCGTTTTTTTAATATTGGTATTTTTTACGCAGAATAAAAAGAGAAGAAAAAAACAATAAATCAAATAATAGAAGGTTAAATATAATATTGACACAGGTTCGTATAATATAGGGTGTTAGGTTATTGACAACCGTTATATTTTGGACAGACAGTGAAATAGGGTTTGCATGTCAAAAATTGGTGGGCGCTGATCCTCGTTGATACTTTGACTACATAATACGACCGTCTAAAAGGAGCAGGTTTATCCCGATCACGTTTTGTAGTGTTTTCTCTTATTCGGCGTACCGTGATATTGCCTTTTAATTCAGGAGTTTACGTCATTCTAGATTATTATACAAACATCATTATAATACAGTAACTATAAACTGCTTTGTCGACGAACGCACTCAGGTATATCAAAATTCGTCGAATGTAAATATATCATTATTTTTTCAACAGTGAAATGGTGAAATACGTAAATATAGACATTTTAGATAGAAAAAAGTATTTATTGAATAAAAAACGATTTAATAAATATTTTAGATAAAAATGTGGTTTGGAATTGTAATAAATAAACACATATAAAATATGCGTCGTATAAAGTAGATTTGCATGTTGATAGTGCATATTAAATCAGCAGCATACTTAATTATTAATAAGTAATAACAATGAAATAGTACTTATAAACTACTGAATTGACATGTTCAATGGAATTTTCACCATCACAACTGTATTCATTATAATAAATGGGTCATAGATTGTGAATTATCTGGTTTTTATATAAACAAAATAATTGAAGTACGTTATTATGTTTTCATGTAGGTACTTACGAAAAATATCTACTTTATGTCGAACACGTTTTCCGCTTTATTTTTTGTTCAAACACAACTAGTACAAACATTTGTTGTCATTTATCCGTGTATATCATATGATAAAGTTAATCGTTTTCTCGATAATATTCTCTTTATCTGGCTCAGTAAATAACTTAATGGTTTATTTTACCAGTTTATATGATCAAATGTATTATATAAGAGATCGTCTATTCTGATATCAATTGATATCGGGTTATGTATCATAATAAGTCAAACAAAGTTTTTGGGTAATGTCAATGTTGTTATTAACTTTGTGACTTAATTTAGTAAAATATAATATAATTTATGTAAATCCTTAAGTGGTGTCTTATGTTTAGATTGGTTTATTGTTGATAGTATTCAACTAATAATTATTTCTGAAGTAAAAACAATCAAAAGACATAGAACAAATTGAGTGTTAGAGTAGCGAAAGTGTGACTACTACGTAGTATTCAGCATATTATTATTAAGTTAGGTATTATCAAAATTAACATATTAATATAAAGAAATTATTTTTTATCTTTTTTCATAAAAGCATTATCAATTAATAAACTGTTTAGAATTAAAATTCGTCAATTATAATTTTTGAATGATAACTTATTATTTAGAAATATATATAATATATCTAAGACTCATAATTTATTTTGTGGGGTACTTCAGTTTACCGAGATGTCATCAGTAGCTCGCCAACGTTATTTGACCTGGAGTGGTCGTCAGATGCGACGGAAACTTCCCGCTTTTCTACTCAGCGTTTTCTTGCCAGAAAAATGTCAACGCTGGCATTACTACTTAACATATTTTCTTTCTCTATAATATAATTTTCTCTCTTAAAACTCTACAGGTCAAACTTGTATGTCAATAACCTTAATTTTTATACGCATTAAATATACGAATATTATATTATCTAGATGGTGTTTTTAAGAATTTCAAATAACAAAGGATTAATAAAAAGACGTATATCTGCTCATTATAGTTATTCAATATTAATCGATATAAATTGAAATAAAACATTTTTTGTTACTACGATTAATCATTACTAAAACTATCTAAATCACAATATATTGCTAATATACCTACATATTGTATATGACATATGTTATAATTTTTTAAATATATTATTTATTCTTTGATCATATTTTCGTTCTTTTATTTGTTGGAATCGAAAACTTTTGTTGGACTGTCAATATGAATTTTACTATTTTTACAAATAGTTTCATATATTTCGTGAATAAATATAACTTTTATTTAATTATTATACAATTGTATTAATAGGACAAAAAATAGAAATCTAATAATTTTAATTTTATCATATGATGCACGTATGAGTATTTACTATTTCTGATGTTTATTAAAAAGTCTAATTATTCATTACATATAATTTAATAAAATGAATTGTTTAATAACTAGGTTATTTTCATAATTTAAATGAAATTTTATCATTTTTTAATATATTTTCTAAATTATTTCAATTATGTGTAGTAATTTATATATAAAAAAAACAATATACTTAATACATATATAGTTTCTTAAATGATTATTAACTAACATACCTACTAAATATATAGCAAAACAAAATATAATATTCTCATATATTATAATAAATTATAATGATCAATTTTTATGAAATATAAATTATAACCATAAGCTATAACTCATTATTTATATTTTTGAAATAAATTATATTTGGTATACTAATTAACTTTTAGTTTGAAGGAATAAGGAATAAAATATTTATTTACAGAGTAATATCTTATTTATAAATAATACTTATTTACATTATTTAAATGTTATGTTTATTGTATAAACAATTTCATTTTGTGAAACGTACAATTGTTTCGCAGTAGAAAGTGGGATTATTCAGACTGTATACACATATTATATTATTGCTCAGTGTACAATGCTTAAACAGGAACTATTAATATCTAATTAATAACAAATTTATATAAATATTAAAACAACATAGAATCCTATGTTCCTATAGAATATTTTCTGTAAACTTATATTACTAAAAAATCATAAGCCCCATTATAAAATAAGTTAAAACAAAAACTACAAGAAAACAACTAATATCAGTATTTTGTTTATTTTTAATACATTTATTATAATAACTATATAATAATTAGTGTAAATGGAATTGCTATAACAATGAAAAGAAAATTAAAAATTATATAAAGGAAACAAAATACAAATCATTGTAAAATAATCTATTATTGACAGTGCTTCCAAAAACAAGTTATTGTTTAGAAATCCTTACAAAAAACAACAACAAACAAATCATATACAATACATTTCAAACATCTATTTTTTTATTTATAAATAAATTATCTATAGAAGATAACATCAATCTGGTATATAACTAGCCATTTATTTTTGATAGGCATGAAATTAAACTAAATTAAATTCTTAGTGGAGAGATTGACAGCTCTATCAAAAAACTTGAAATGTGATATTAAGTTAGGCTAACTAAACAATTTTAAAATATCGAAATTACGTACGTGTAATTTTTTATTTATTGAAATTGACATTTTTTATTTTTGTAAAAATTAGATTTATAAACAAAAAATAACTTTTTTCATTAAAAATTTTTGCTATTCCAATGCAATTCAAAAAATATTAAACGCAGTTATTCAAAATTATTAGTTTATTAATATTATCCATTTGCAATACAATTTTCAAAATATTTAGACCCTGTTTCAGCTAGCATGAACCATTGTATCATGAACCTTATCATATATTATACCAGTATTTATTGTCTAAGTTAATATATTATATACTAATGTTAATAGTACCTATTGCAATACTTTTGTCAAAAATTAGTTCAACCTATTGTATTAGGTAATGCGGTCTAAGAGGCAAATAAATAGACTATAAAATATCCTTAACAGTAAAGACTGACATGCTTTATCAGCTTATAATCGTTTCTCATACACAAAGATTTATATTTAAATACAAAATATATAAAAAAAAATCTACTATAGGGACCTGCTCAATGACAATATATATATACTCTAAAACCACTACTTATGTAGAAGAGTGAGTTTTTTAAAAAAAAAGGTTTTAGTTATCCTAATCATTTCCTTCAATAGAAGTGACATAGGGTTTATTAAGCTGAAGTATAGGCGATTGCGACTAATGACGTAAGTATATAGACCATAGCACTAAAACAAAAACACTTATAGTAATAACTAGAATACAGCCATTGACTTTTGTTTCATTTTTATATTAAATTTATGAAAGATGTAAATGTAATGGATTACATACATCAACGCATAAAGGTATGTTAATGCAGGTAATTTCTTCCCCATCACTGGGGATAATTATGTTTACAATTTATATTTATATACATAATGTGTGTATATATTATGCATTTAAGCTGTAACTTGATATTATGCTTATTGATTTACTCAACGGTATTAGCTTATAATATTGTGAGGAAAAACAGTAAACTTGCGATATCATCGAAAGCCTATAGCTAAAAGAAAGTGGATTAAAAACAAATTTCTTTTTAAAGTTGCACCTGCGGATATTGATTAACGAAGTCAAAATTCGCGCATATTGTCTTATGATTAAATGTTACACGTTTTGTACTATATAATAAATTATTTATTATACAGACAACTAACACGATTACAATAATTTATTGCTGGTTATCGTTTTATACGTATACGTTGTATACGTAAGTTGTACAATTTTAAAATTATTTATTATTCAGTGATCATTATAAATTGTAATATTACATGTCATTTATTTATATTTTAATATTGATAATATACTCTATTATTTTATTAATACTATTAATACGATAACAATGTTTGCTCTAAATGATATTATAGTTATTATAATGTTTGTACAAAGTCGTAAATATGTAAATACGTTTTATATTGTACAATATGTAACATATTATAATATTTATTGTACAATTTGTTTGGATACTCACTTTCAGAATTGTAAATAATTTAACAAACATTAAACGCAAAAACACTGTTACCGACTTATAGTTAAGGTATAAAATAATAATTTACTGAAGATGTAAATTGCCATTATAAATCGATTCATTTTTGTGTTCTTACGATACTATGCGATGAAAGTGCAATTTATTACCTATAAGAGATAAATTTTGTTTGGTTCCCAGAGGGACAATATTCGACTAATTCCGCTCCCCACTAACCGATTTTGTTACAGTAAGATCTTTAGACCGTTATTATTTATACAGTCAGCTTTAAGTAAAGTCTGAGAAACTATAAAACGTCCGTTTCTTAAAACACATTATAAATACAGTCTAGTTACTATAGTTACAATACAAGGTTGTCCGATGACTAAGCCAATGAAATGATGTTTTGTTTTTACAATTTATTTTATAATTAATACAGGAATAATTCGTTTGCTAGGTAGATTATACTATATTTTAAATTCAAGTTAAGGGTTGGATCATATGGGACGTGTGTCAAAAGCAGATACAAAATAGGTAGTGATTTTTTTTAGATTTACATAATCACTATGGAACTCAAGTCAGAATAAAAAAACCTGGCCTAATTATAGTTAAATTTGCTCTTTTTCAGGTATTTATAAATATTTGAAATTTTCCACTTTTTAATTTTTTTTTTTTATTTTTATTAATCTTCATAAGTAACGTTTTGTTTCATTTTTGTTAGTAAAAAAGTTTGAATATGTAATAATAAGGCTTCGCATAAGTTATAATTTTTTTTTAGATACGACTAAACTTCAAATACTGACAAAATTCATCATAATCACAACAATTTGCATTTAGTACTAAGTAGTTAAAAATATAGCATTTTTTACTAATTGGGTATTAAAATATTTAAGCTCACATTTTTGACAGTTTGGTACTAAATTTCAAAAACGTAGTATCGCTTAACTTGACATTTCTTATGAGTCATATCTTAAATTGTTATCTAAAATGGACACAATATCGATTTTATCTCCTTATTTGGTCTTTGTTGTTTAGACGTAATTGAAAATATATTAACTGTAGAAACTTTTTTCATTCTTATACTACTCAAATTATAATTTTTTACACATAATACAATTTTCAAAATATTATGACGTTATTGATAAATTATATTTATAGATAGGTATTTTTCATTTATTTTTGTAATCTGTAATCTAGATTAAAACTAACATTCTCTGATTGTGTCATGCAATCGGAATACATGAATAATTATAAATTAGTAATTACTATGCATTTTTTTTTAAATTCTAAAAACAAATTTGAAGATGCATATGAAATGCATTTTTTTAATTGTTTGAATTTTGTTAGGATTAAATGTAAAATACGTTAAAATTTTAAAAATGAATTATTACTTTATTATTTAATAGTAAAGAAATTAGTGAATAATGTTGTAAGAGATAGTTAATTTTCAAATTATTATAAAGACAAATTGGATTTATATAGTTACTGTAATTTGTTTTTGATCTTTGATAATAGCAATTAGCAATTATATTATAATACATAGAATATGAGGTCTCAAGAGATTCCAAAAGATAATTTATATAAATAGTTAATACCCAGTATGTTATAATTTAAAATATGATTATTCAAATTAATAATAGATATAAGCATAAGAAAAAAAAGTAAAACATGATTCAAAAACCAGATACGAGTGTTCAACTCGCTCTACTTATTTCACTTATTTCAGTCGGATAATTGTGTGTATTTTAATATTTATATGGTAAATAAAACGTAAAAAAATATATTAAAAATACACAATCACAAATTTTTCTTAATCGGTTTCAGCTATATATAATAATATATACATTTATATTTAATATATATAGGTACTAATAGATATGTTTTCATTTCAATGTTTTTTGATAAAAATTACAATAATAAACTGCAATAGGTATATTTAATATCTTAACTTATAATAACCTATATAAGATAATTGAATTGTTTTCTTCATCAAACTCTTATTATGGAGCACAGAATTCTAACAAATAGTCTATTGTTCACTAAATTCATAATGTCCTTTTTATAAGATAGGTATAAATCGATCTATATATAATATGGATCAGCTCTTAGTATGATCCATTTTCATATATTAATTATGAAAATCTTCATCGCTCACTATAATAATCATCATATATTATATTATTAGAAATTTTTGTTCATTTATATTAGCCAAAAATCATGAAGTTACGAGTTTATGGAATTGGTCTTAAAACTATATCTACTTATTCTATTATATTATCTACAGTACATAATAATATGTTGCCTAACCCCATTTAAATGCGTACGCATGTAATTTTATGTTGATTCATATTTATAATTATTATTATCTTCAAATTATTTTAGAACTTATTTAAAACCTTCATTAGTCTGATATTGACAAAAAAAAAAAAATCACTCAAGCTTCTTAATTTAGTAAGTATCAACACGATAGATATCTATATAATATTATGTTTATTGTTGTATATACCTAGTGTTATGATGATAAAAAGTTATATTACTTTAAATACTTTCATCTATATTATAATTTTTCTTTACTCATCAAGTACATTTCTCTGAAATAAATTATAATATTACAGTCACTACAATATTTTTAGGTTAATCAGAATTCTTTTTTCAAGTAAATAGGTGCCATATATACTTTATTATAATAGTTTTAACTTCTTATATGAAAGTCCTTAGTTATAGCTGATTTGAATATTAAATGAGATACTAGTTTACTTTAAATAGAAAGTAATTAAAAGTATTGCTATACTCCATATAGTACATCATTATAAAAATTATCTATTATTCATGATTCTGATATAATCCATATTAAAACTAATGAAACTATCATAAGTTAAAAATATGTATAAATAATAGATCAATACCCAATTAACATTATGTTTATAATTATTATTTTTAAATAGTAAAAATATATTTTATATGTGTATATTATAAAAAGTCCTTTTTGTACCAAATGCAATTATATATTTTGCAGATCTAGTATTTTTTTCCTATATGTTCCAATAAATAACTGTTTTCTTACAAATATTTTTAATTAATTTTTTCAAAAATCATCATCGATAATATACTTAACTACTATTTTATTTACTATCGACAACTATAATAATCAATAATATTATTTATTTTTTTTACTCAATTAAAGCCAATATAGTAGAATACATTTTAATTGTGTTTCTTAAAAATATAGGCCAATTTTCAGAATTTATAACTATATATTTTTTCAATGATGAATTATTATTCATTTCATCAAATATTCAAATAATAATTTAATTTTTAACTCTTTGTCAATAGCTGGGTAAAAGGTGAGTATGAATGTGGAATAACATGGTGGATGCGAATTCAAATACACATATTAATTATTTTTTATTTATTAAATTACGACAAGTAGGTATACGTTTTTTATATAAAAAAATTAATATTTATAAAAATAAATATATATATATATATATATATATATATATATTAAAAAATAATTTTTCATCTGTCGTTGTGACATATAGTTTTTAACCCTTATCCATCACAAGAATAATAATTTCTTTTCAGCCAGACGGCTATTTAAAGGGAAAAAAATTATATGAAAGATAATATGGATATAGTATACAAATATATTTTACACAAAACACTAATATCTAGATAAAATAATTAAAAAAAAAAAATTTATGGCAGTGTAAAAATACTGAATTTCGTGTAAATAAAAACTAAAATTAAAAAATCTAAATATTTTAAATTTAACTTTATAATTTTTCACAATTTAAAAATAAAAATAAAATAATCAGCAGTAGTTTTTAAACTGTCTTAAAAGTTTTTAAAATCTAAAAATCATATTTACACGATATTATGAATTATAACATAATTAAATAACAATTAATATTGCTAGCTATATAATAATTATCATTAAGTACTTGCTACAAAGTAATTATATTTTTTAAGAATTTATTTTTTTTTTCATGTAATTATTATGATTTATTTGTTTTAGTACAATATTGTAAAATAGGTAATTATTAATTGTATATTGGTTAAATTATAGTATTTAGATTAAATAAATAATTTTTATTTTTAATTGAAATGCTATAATAGATGATAAGTGGATTTTTTCTGGATTTCTTTTGTACTATATAATAATAGTTAAGAATAAATACAAAATTTTAAATTAATAGTTATTTGTATACAATTTATAGCACACTACTTGATGATCTTAATTCTAAATGAAAATTTTTCGCTCAATATTTAATGATCTTCATTTTTGTTTTAAGTTACCTGATTCACACTCATCGTCACAAAAAAAAGTAAAAAAAAAATAAGGGCTATACAAAAATATACTAGGTAGGTTTTATTTTTTAATGTTATTCATTTTATATTTTTAAAAATACAGATTTCCAAAAGTTGACTGTTAAAAAATGCACATTGTTTAATATTGAATGTTATTGCAATCTGCAAATACTCAACATTTTACGCATATTCGTGTGTTTTTTTTCAATTACAAGGTTTTTCATAAGTTTAGCTTACATTAATTATAAAAGAACTTCAATTTTGGTGTATTCAGACCATTAAAACATAAACCAACTTTATCACTAACCACTGGAAATTATATCCTAGACTGATAAATCATTTCAATTCAGAATCGTTTTTCGTATAAAATGATACCTATCATTGGTTTCAAATTTAACACTCCTATAATATATTATAATGATCCTTACGGCACCTAATGTACAGCAGAGTGGTACCCACTTTTTTTTAACAATATTTAAAGACTATTATTTTTTAATACATAATAAGTTTGCTACATTGGAAACTTAAGAAACTATACGTGATATTTCTATTTAAATGCTTAAATATTTTCAAAAATGTTATCTTATTCAATTTCACAATATAAAAAGGTGATTTTTAGTCTTAGAAAATAATTGTATCCCTGCAAAATATTCTTTTAATGACAAAAAAATGAAAATATTTGAAAAAATATTCTTTAAATTTACTTGCGAATTCCAAAAATCAAAATTTTAATAAATTTATTTTTAAAGAATAAAAGAGAGTAATCATACTCAGTGAATCAGGGCTGTACATTATTTTACCCCACCTACTATTATTACTTTAAAAACTATATTATATTTTTAATACTTGACAGAAATTAATTATTTAACTTTTAAAATATTTACATAAATTATTCCTATAAATTAGGTACCTATCTTAGATTTTTATGTTAAATAAAAATAAATATTTACTTTTTAAAAAAGTTTAATTTAAGTATAAATGTTTAAAAAATAAATACGATAAATCTGGCTCTTCAATCAGTTACAAATAATAAAATATATACACTGACATATTATCAGTATAATAATATAAATAATGTATTATTATTAAATAATTTATTCTTGTTAAAAAAAAAAAAAAAAAAAAAAAAAATGATAAGGTTTCAAAATATTTTTTCCATTTTGTGTACTTACGATTTTCAGCGAAAAAATATTATATAAGAACTAATAAAATACCAAAATATAATATACACTAATGTTTTATATTTATATATCTCATTATTACAAAAACAAATGAATAAAATAAATCTTTTTAATGTGATTAATACAAATCTGAGAGTTCACTGATTCAAACAACAACTTTTTGTATCAAGTTTATTAAAACTATTTGTTTCTTTACTCTTACAATAAAACACTGATGAATAAACAAACAAGTTGGTAAAAACTGAATACATTTAAGTTTTAACTGAAGAAAGAACATCTATAACGTTGCATATAGTTTAAAAATGAATATGAAAAATAAATATTTCAACATTTTAACCAAGTATAAAGGTTTAAATTACATAGATATTATATTCTCTTTTTAAAACACGTACAATAGGTTAGGTACTTCATAAAATTATACATTTGTTAATAATTTGTATTTTTTTCTTCAATATTATATTCTACTGTGAATGTCTTTTATATAAGAGGTAACTATATCAAACTATTTTTTCTCAAGTATTTTATGATTTTAATTTATGAAATTGATCATCAAACACGCGATTTAAATAAGATAATAATACATTAAGTGATTAAAAGAAATGTGAAAATATTGAACAGCACGTAAAAATACGCTGTAGTCATAATTTAGAATATCGTATGTTAAATATTTCAAATCAGAAATTAACTTTTTTTAATAATAATTAAGGAATAAATTAGTTCATTAATAAGAAAAATACATTTCTCAGATTGAGATAGATATTGATAAAATAGTAAAAATGATTTATTTAGAATTCGATTCAGGTTTTATTTTCAATTTACAGTCTATAATTTTGAAACATGAACATTTAATATAAATGAGCTTAAGCATTTAAAGTTAGATACAATGAAGATAAACTGTTCAAGAAGACTATACTGGATAATAAAATGTTGAAGGATTTCATTATGACGTGATTGAAGTGAGGCACCTATTTAAGAAATGGAGATTTATGTATTTTTTTTTCAATTGTTTTTCATGAAATTAAATAAATAAGTTCATTTTCTCAAGAAGATTAAGTAAAAAATAGAATAATGGTAATGATGTTTAATTATAAAATATATATGATATCATCCATAAATCGACGATGTTTCCTAGTACAATATTTATTCTTAGATAATTTATATTAATTACAATTAAAATAAGATATTAACTTTTGTAATTACCTTGTATAATTTTATATTTTTTCTTCTTAATGGTTTTAATTAAGTTATTCTTAATTATATAACGTTAACTAGTAAATACATTCGATATTTATTTACACGAATGATAGGTATATCCAATATTTAGAGAGGTGATAGAAGACAGCCGATCATAATTATTTTTAAATATTAAGAGCCCTTTATTCTTACATAAACATATCACTCTCTTCATATTTGAATGCAACTATAATAATTTAATACAGATCTCTTTGAATCTATATATTATATTATTCTAGAGTAGGGATGGCCAAAAATTTGATAAAAGACTCTTTTATGTTATTCTAAACAAAAGAAATGTATATAAATATATTTATATATTTTTTGATTATTAAAAACATTGTTGCTATTTCGGCCTCGATCGTGACAACCTTAAAAATTTCAGAGGTTCCATAAATGTTGGTCAACCCTGTTCTAGAGTATCTTCTGTTGTTGAAAATGTTGTTCTCTAATAGCATATTAAACAGTATACACAACTGAAATAGTCACAGGCTAACCTTTGTTTTTGGCGTAGTCTGTATACCTTCAGGACAGAAAGACTAGGTAAGCCTTACATGTGTATTTATATATTAATTATTCTAAGTACACAGAATTTGGTTAAAGATTGCTAATTAAAATGCTACGAGCCCATATTAAGAAAAAAAGAAATAACAAATGGTAGAATGGATATGAAATCAAAAAATATATTACAAACTCAACAATTTTATATGAATCTGATTTAGATGACATATCATTTAAAATTTTTAAATATGTTTGCCAGAAGAAGTACATGTTTAGAGTTTATTAAAATATCCGAAACAAAGAAAATAGGCAAATTCATAAAAAAGAAATATACATTTTGTTAAATCAATGGTTAATATTTATCACTTCAAAACAGCCTATTACAATATGAAGCAGAAGAGTCTTTTTAATGTAATAAACGAATTTGGAACACTATGTAAATTAGTAGCATTAATAAAAACTTGTATGGAGAAAACACAATATAAAATTAGGGTTAACCAGACAGCTAAAGCATGGAAAATCACAACAGATAAATAGAACAAAGACTACTAAGAACTTTTGAAAATAGAATTTTTTGAATGTGATTTGTGGTCAACAATTTTTTAATCATACTGGAATGTGTAGAACGAAATTCAATACAAAGCTACAAAAGAAAGAAGAAATATTGTCTATCACAAAATATATAAATGTTTAAAGGTAACAGTAGCTTGGACATGGTATACCCAAAAACTGCAAAAACAATGAAAATACTATCAAAATGATCATGAATTTATTTGAAACCAAGAGAAAAATACCCCAAGGGAGTCCTAGAAAAAGGTTATTGGATGGGATTTGGAAAGTCTTAAAGTGCACGAATGGAGAAATATAATTCAGAAACAGGAGAAATTGATAAAAATAGTGATGATGACAAAACCTGTTGGAGGCCTATGAAAGTAAAAAAAAAAAAAAAAAGTTTTTTCTTAATTCTCTATAGAAATATAATTCATAAATATATACGCTAAACCTTAGGGTGATTAATTTATAGTAAAAATGTATTGATTACGGAAAATAATAATAAAGTCTGATGTTGGTTCGAAGCGAACACCAACAATATTCACTGCCTCACATCTCTATACTAACGTTCTGGTAAGCTCCCAGATGATATAACATGGCATGCCGATACGATGGCCGTTAATCACATTGCGGTATATGCCTATACGCGTGCATGTGATATTACAATGTTATAGCTGACTACCTACCCTCACTGCATATCGTCTGTTATATTATATATATATATATATGTTTTGGAATTCTGATGGTTATAAATTTCCATAACGTATCAAATACAATGGATACAAAATCTACTTCTATTATTATTTAAATAAGCGTATTATACAAAAAATATACTTTCTTAAACATACGCACATTTCTCAAGACGATACAAAGAGGATCCGGAAAAATCTGTAGCTTTGACACTGATTAAATGATATAAAATTGCGTGAAATGTTTACATAGTGTTACTTATTTTTTAAATATCGAATTCAAAATATTTTAACGCTTTGAATATTTTTACGTCATTTTCAAAATATTTATTATGTTATGAAAATGTCATCGCGTTACTAACGTAAAATGTATTTTTTATTAATATTCTCAACGTTTCATGATGAAACACTTTCAATTCTCTGTTAATATTATATACGTTTACTATACATTATTTTTATTTACATCAAACATCGTGTAACATTTATACCATATAGTGTATACTTTTCCTTAGAATAATCGAATTGTAACAAAAATTATCTTAAATTATAAAAGAAATTAACAAAAACTTAAAATTATGCCTGCGTACTTTTTATAAATTAAATAGAAAAAATAACTTTGTATTATTTTATGATAGTACGTACGTAATTAACGAGATTAAAGAATGTTAAAAAATAATTTTACACTTTTTATACATATTCATGTAAATATGATTTAAATTTTTTCCGTGAATAATGTTGGATGGAATATATTTGCTATAAAATCCTTTTCTATAGGCATTATTTATCAATTCATTATATTCATTATAGGTATGAACCACAAAAAAAAAACCGGTAAAATGAATAAAATGAGTTCAAATAGATTTTTTTAAGAATAGAATTCATAGTTCAAATAATATATTAGTATTATTACTCAAAAAAAAAAAAAATAATACTTTTTCAACCCTCACCATGCCATTATAATAATAATAATAATAATGATAATAGGTAAATTTATTTCTAATATTATATTTCTGTCCAACATCTTAATAACTTATTTATATTTTACACATAATAAGTAACTCAAAACATCGTGCGAATTCCAAAGATGTATTCATTTTTAATAATATAAGTAGCTGTTTCATAAATGGTTGCTTCACTACTAATGACAGAAGACAAATATAACAAAAGGATTCCTCCAAGGATTTCACACCATTCATTAATATCGCTAATTGCAAGTGCTTAAAATTAAAGGTATGTATGTAACGAAGTACCTCATACTAGAGAAAAGGTACTGATGCAAAATATAATTTAAAACATAAATTTATATGAAATATATGTAGATTGAAGGTACACAATATGATACTTCCTAAATTAATATTATTTTTAATTTTAAGCAAAATATATATTATTTTCACAAAAATATAAATTTTGTTATTTTTTCAGTGATTTTTTTTAGTCAAAACCATTACAGATCTTAAACTGTATCTCGAAAGTACTTTCAAGTGGTAAATTTTCAGTATTTATGCTCTAATTGTAAGCAACAATTTAAATCGAATAGTTGTTATTATGATGTATATACCATATTATATTATTTTTCAAGTATTTATTGGTACCATATTAATAGTATATTATTTCGACAAACATAGCAACTAACCTAAGAACTTCACATAAGTCATAACGTGTTAATATTTAACTTAGTGAAACATGGACCTTATACATGCAATTAAAAATCGTAAAATTTAATATAGAAACAAATTGAAATAATATGCAAACAAATTAACTTATAATAGGTTTGTACTGATATTCTTTAAATTATTTTTTTTGATTGAATAAATTCATATAAATTTTAAGGGCCATATTTAGGTTATAGTAAATAAATTGAACAGACCTTGATTTTATGATATTCTAAATAGTGTTTGTTCGTTTAGTTGACAAGTAGGTTGAAAGATAATGTTGCTGTCAGTTATAATGTCGTAGAAATTAACTTATTGTTATAAAGGAAAACAAGTTAGTGACACATTTAACCAGTATACAATTACATCAATTGCCCTTTGTTTGAATGATAATTTATGCAGGTTGATTTTCCAACTTGTTTATAATTAAACAGTCATATTATTAATTTTATTTTTCAAAACTTTTTTATCAACATCTGGACAATTTAAAAAAATATTACCCATGTATCTTTAAATACCTACGGAGACTCGAATAATGATCATATGAAACGCGCACTTAATTTTAGGCAACTCTTACAGCATATTAAAGTATTTCCATTTATAAATATCTAATAAACAAAAACATTTTTAATATTTTGGAATCCTCTACATGTCGACTGTCCAATCTCAATTCATATTCCAAACAAAAATACATTCTTTTCTTTAATTTTCTTTTTTTAAATACTATGCTTTTTATGAAATTCTATGTAATAATTTACGATACTTCATCTTTTATTTTATTAAAAGTACATTTTATATTTTTCTAATTATTTTTTTACTTATTTCTATTAAAATCTGTTAAGTAATTTGCAAGAAACAAAAATTATATTAGCTATATCCATGGCTATAGTATCTATAGCCATGGCTATACCATCCATTATCTCATTTCCATTATATTTATAATTGTATTATACAATACATAGTTACTGAAGCTTGTTGAATTTACGGTTAATAGATTAATCAATTCACTTATTGGACTCGAGCCTCCTAATTTATGTATACCAACACATAAAAAAAGCTGTTTATTGTACTCACTACACTGGTTAACAGGGTCAACTAAATTTGTATAATACATGATAAATAATAGTGGATAATTATAAACACTTAACATAGTTTAATATTTATCTATTTACTTATAATTTTTCTTACTATTTAATAAATATAATAAACATATTTTTACAGTAGATTTAAATATTCTAGTACCAAAGTGAGTACAATAAACGGTGATTATCATATTATAATTCTCATGTTCTTATACGGCTTTATCGACTTTATGAAAATTGATTATTATAATATTAAAAAGTAAATTTATTTTATTCAACAAAGGTAATGAAATTAATTTTAAATAAATGTGTTCGTAGATATTTGTATGTGTGTATATGTATTATGTATGTTTCACCTATTTAGTTATTGTTGTTAGTTTATGTTATTTGAAACATAATATTATTTTATACTAAACTAATCTTTTAGTTAATCCAAACATAGTTAAACAAGTATACCATACAGAAATAATTACATACTTTTTAATCCATATTCCTTTCTAATGGTTATTTTTTGAGAAATCAAAATATAATATGTTTATAATATGTTCATAAGCTATGACATATGAATCATGCTTATTGTAATAACAAAATAAATCAATTATAATGTTAATATAAATAATAAATATATTATATTTTTAAAATTATTTCAGTCTTAGAAATTATTTATTTTGTTTAATAATACATTTATATATATATATTTTTTTTTATTGTTCTTATAGGTGCAACTTTGGCAGTTTTAGCCCATAAAAATAATTTTAATACAATACCTAAATATATATTAAATTACAATTTTTCTCGAGTAATAATAAATTACTAACGCATAGTAGTCTTCCACAGACAAATTGGTCAGTGGGTTTGCGTGTCATGAATATGCATATCAAACCATTTTAACTTTTTTACTTGTCGGAAAAAAATGATAATCGAAAGAAAAAAACACACAGTATTCGAATTACGTACGTATAATAATAATAATATAATACTTCGTATACATCATCGCATATAGGATAATAAAAAATTATATTGCCTAATGATAATTATGATTATTATATAGAAGAGGACTTTTTTTTCATTTAAAACAATAAACAAAAGACGTATATTTTTAAATTTTATAGAAAAATAGAATTTAAGAGTTCTTATATTATATATTAAAACGAGTTTATAAGTTATTCACTACAGTTATTAATAAATAAATAAGTACTTACAACGATTATTATTCATGCATAGAGATTAAAATAATATGTTATTATATTTGAATTTACTATATAATACCATCATAAACAATACAACTATTGTGGTTAGTTATCATATGCTTTATCGACAAATATAAAACTTTTCAAATCTTAATATAGAGTACTATAATAGTTCAAATTTAGTCTGCTGTTTTCTTTTCAAAAACTTTATTAATAGAGTATGAAGAACAATTTTTATTTTATGATTTTGTGATTTTGTTTTATATTGTTAAGTTTAGGGTCTTATTTAGTGGAGAAATTTCCTATTCAATATGATTTAAAATATCATTTTTACACATAGTTCATCTGCTTATTATGTGAACTATATAAATAAAATAAAATATAATACCTACATTAATTATTGTTAAATTAAACACTTTTATATATCAACTTAATTATAAAGATGATAATATGATACATAAAATATTTTAATATCAATACTAAATATAATGGATTCTTGTTTTATATAAATTTTAAATACATATCTAATTCGTTTCTTAAAGTTTTCTATTAAAAATAGATGTTTTTAAAATAATATGCAGTCCATTAATTTATATGCTTATATTTCATTCAACCTAGTTTTCGTATTCACTTATTATTTAACTACAAAAAAATATTATCATCCAAACCAATTATTTTTTTTTAACTAAATTAAACAATTCTAAAGAATTAAGAAAGGACCACGTGGTATGGGAAAATTCCATAATTATTTTACCTTTTTAAAATATTTATGAATATTGTGATTTGTGATGGATTTATTAAATAGGTTAAAATGTTAAATGAATTATGAAATATATATAATATATAGGTATGTGCCTGCTATATTTCTTATAAAAATGTTGTTGTTTAATTTTAAATGAATAATTGTCCATTCATTACCTTTTACTAAACGTATTAGTTATAAAATAAAATGTTAAAAAATTACATAGCTTTAACTATGTGCCTAACTTTTTTACAATTGATTATTATTATACTCGTAATTATAATAAAAAAAATAATAATAAGATCTCATACCAAATGTTGAAATACTATTAAAGATTTTTTTTTTTTACCAGTGAAAACTAATATTTTTATTACCAAATATGGTTCGTGTCTTAAAATAACGAATATTTTTGAAATGATTCATTTAATTTTCATTAGTTAAGTTACGACTAACAAACATATTTCACGGTCTAACAAGAAAACAAAACACGTTTTTCGTGTATTTACAAGACGTATTTTTGTTTTTTTTGTTTTATATTAAAATATTATTATAAAAATCTCATTACTTTCTTTTTCTTTTTCTTTAACGGTGTACAAACACGGTGTTGTTCGTCACGAGTAAAAAAAAAAAACCAAAATGATAAATCATACTTGTGGGACCACCTTGTATATTATAAAGTTACTATAACCTGTAAGCTGATTTACGATCGCTCCCATACACATATAATGGATAATTCCACCGGGAGACGTTTAATTTCATGGGGGAAAACATTAGCACGTACTTACCTCTTTGACGCTTATGTCGGTTTCCATTATAATCCCTTCGTCAGTGGCGTCAGTTGCGTAATAGTGGCTAAATGGTGCACCTGGCAATGGCACTGGTTCCACGTGGCCCGTTTTTCCGTGGTAACGTAGTAGGTATGCCGTCCAACAAACATACCTGTCACACACAATAATAATTTCGATTTATAACATTGCGATATTTATTGTATAGCGTGAGATAAACACGAAATCCGTAATAATATGTAAATTTAATGTCTCTCAATGTATTTCATAATGCGTATTGCGTATACGATTTTAATAATCCATGACAGTGCATACAGAATATATTATTATAATATCAATAATATTATGATGTCAAATATTGTGTTTTGTACCTATCGTTTAACAGAATTTCAATCGGTTTTATTTAAGCTATGTGTATTAATCTATCCTAGAAGGCATTACAAAATATTATGTAAAATAATTAAAATTGTCTTTATTGAAATATAAGGTATCCGATAATTTTTTTTTTTTTTTAACAAATAGCTTGTACACATAAAAAAAAACAATTAGTGTTTTGGAAAAATTCACATTTTTTGGTTTATTTTAATACTGGGTTAAAATTAATATTTCATTAAAAAATAAATATTATAAAAAAAAAAATTTTCAATATAATCGGTTAAATAAACATTCATAAAAATTAATTATTATGTAACTGTGGATCATATTATAAAATATTGACTATATTGACTAGTGCACTAACTATTGTTTTCTGGCTATAACCGTTTTATTAACTTAAAATATATGAATAGGTAATCGCTTAGGCTTAGACAGTTTTATATTACATTACAATGTTAAAATTAATATTTAAGTTAGGTACTCTCAAGTGATTTCAATATTTTACCATGATAATTTCTAAGAAACACGTTTTTCAATATTTACTCTATGATATTAAAATTAATATTATTAGGTTGTCATACCAAAATCGACTTAATATAGTTATCACAATACATGAATAAATAATATTTAAAGAATTATTATTTCACATGCACTGTTATTTAAATTTATTTTATTTTACAACTAATATTCATGATAAAATTTCTCCTTGATCAACGATGATAAAGACTTT
This sequence comes from Aphis craccivora, assembly GCA_009835225.1. Taxonomy (NCBI): domain Eukaryota; kingdom Metazoa; phylum Arthropoda; class Insecta; order Hemiptera; family Aphididae; genus Aphis; species Aphis craccivora. The sequence goes on from VUJU01000470.1 coordinate 37,986, forward strand.
TCAATCTGTTTGCTTTTTATGTAGCTTATCCATATATTAAACATGCTATTATTTCTCATGTTATAACAAATTCCATATAACTAAACAAAGTGGTTCAATTTTATTAGTTTTATTAAAATTACAAACTTAAGTAAATAAAAAAACTGATTTTTTAATATATTATTATTATTTAATATATTAACAACAAAAGATCTGTTTATTCGAAACATTTTAGTATAATTGAAAAATATGGACTATTATAATACGTAAAAAATCATTTATTTATTTTATAATATTAGTAAAATCAATTTTGATCGAAATACTCCGACGCCTAAATTTAATGGTTTAATAAACACCTATATTTCATTTATTCTATAGGAAACCTTTACACCCTCATAAAATAATAATAATTTTCGAATCAATGAAATTAGTTCTATTTATTCCATTTAGGTATATAAAAAGTAGCAATTTTTTTATTCACATTTTATAAATAAATATTAAAATCTTTTTGGACTAAGGTACAATTTTCCTAGAAATATAAACAATACACATATCAACTTAGTTGCATGTTTCATTGCTGGACATTTTTTTATCAAGGTTTAGAAATGCTGCTAATAAATTATTTAAAAAACTAGTAGTGATGCATTTTTTTAAAGTATATTGGTACTTTATATTTGTATGTAATAAAAGTGATAAATGTCATAACACATATTAACCTTTTTAAAAGCATCTTTTTTTTTTACTCTGCTCAAAATTTAAATAAAATTTAAGAGTTCTAATTTAAAGTGTTCAATATTTTTACTTTTGGTTACCATAATACGATTCAGATAAATGATGTGCTTAAAACGATATTATCATACATTTTATAACTATGAAGTCATTTTTGATACTATTCCAATTTAATGTTCATTAAAAATATACCTTTAAAAATTAAAAACATTACCTATTAAAGTGTTCTAATCACGAATGATCTACTTTTAACATTCATAATAATTTAAAATACCTATACAGTATACACTAATAAGTAAACTATGATTATTTATTATTTATTTGGTTAATAGTATTCAGTGTTAATATTACATAATCATTTAAATATATTAAGAGTAATTTGAAAACTTCGTACAATTAATATCATTCTCGCCAAACTTAATAAACGCATTTTTTTATGACTTATACTCCATTTGTGATCATAATTTTAATTAGTATTATTTTTATAGAAATGTAAATATTTATTAATCTATTGTGATTTTTAATTAAAATTTGTACACATTCAACATTCTATTAATTAATTTTTGTTTCCATACGAATATTTATTTATTTTTTTACTGGTATAATTTTTTCATGAATATGTTTACAGTTACAAAAAAATGAAACAACAAATAATATTAAAAGGTAAATATTAATTTTTATAGTTATTGAAATAAAAAGTAATTTGCATAAAAGTAGTAAAAATTTACGAATGCTATTGAAACTACATTAAAGAACAAAAAACTTTTTTTTATAACTACATGTAAAGATAATTGTTTTCATTATATATACGTAGATATAATAGATTGGGTATTTTAATCATCGAAATAAAAGTAATAACATAATTTTAGACTTTTGGCAGTATACAAATATTATCTTATATAAAACTAATATGTGTTAGCTAAACAATAATGTATATAAATTACATACATTTTATTTATGTTGATAATATTTTCATTAATATCATAATTCATAGTATTAAAAGTAAATTTAGAAGAAAAAAAATGTTAGGTATTACAAATTGTTTTATATACAGTACACTCTTTTTTGGAATCTAAATATGCATTCTCAGTTGAATGGGAAAAGGTTATGACAGTCTATATATTCTTGCTATTGTGTTTCCCTTTTTAACCAAAATTGTGGATACTATCAGCTGAATCTCTTAAGAGATTTCCGTCGTTCTGCGTTAGCAGGTAAACTATAGGCTAAAGAATAGGGTTGAATGTGTAATATGTCGTCTTGTAATAGTTTAGTTTCACTAAAAATAAAATAAAAAAATAACATTTTCTACCCCTTTAACTGCAATATTATTTTATCGTTCCCTTAAAACGACGTGGTGTCGTAGTTCATTGCATCGCGCGTCTATACTCTAAAGCATTTCCTACTTAAACTAATATTGTCATAACAATACAATATTTAGTTGTTTGTTCAAGTAACTTACATATCCCTTCGCCTTTCAATATAAAATACTTGAAATATTTATTAATGCTTAATAAAGTTTAAAGTTGTATATTTCATGATGTAACATTTATCCAATTAGATATACTCAAATACTACTTAATATGTATTTATTAGTATACTTCTTCATAAAATATGTACATATAAACAATTATTAAACATAGCTAATTAATTAATACTATTATAGAACAGTATATATATTATTAAGTACGTTATATGTACGTCAGCTGTTTACCTAGTGCTTACTGATAAATATAAATATACAGACAACTCAATAAAAGTCCAGATTTAGTTTTAGTCCAATGTATAGCACTATACGATTAATTCTTCTTCAAAAAAAAAAAAAATATATATATATATACTTTAATAATGTGTACACTGTTGTCAAAAAATAATATAAAATATAATTGTGTGTTTCTTTGTGAATTGACTGATTTCAAATGAACTGAAAATGTAACGAATGTAAATTATAAGAATGTTTGATTAAATAAGTCAATAGAACATGTTGTATTATGTATTATAATATTTTAATATAGAATTATGTTAAAATATTTTACAATAGAATGATATTTTATATTAAATTATATTGAAATATACATATACTTTGTCGACAGGTAATAGATAGTATGTATAAATAATGCGCAATAATAAAAAATAGTCACAAAGTCCAACAGAGTATTAGTAATTCATGCCAATCCAGATATCATACTAGAAACCTGGTATATTGAATTTTATATTTTTATGTGTTAATATAGCAAACAGAGTTGTCAATCATATTTTTTAACACTCAGTACTTATCTAAGTATGATATTCTTACATAACAGTCAGTAATCATAATGCTATAAATTAAATATTATATATGTGCTTATAGATTAAGAATAAAAAATAATATATTATATTCATTAATTATAATGAAAAAATATAAAAATAAAATAACTAAATTATAGAAGATATAATAACATTATAGTCATCCCTCACCACTTAATATCTTATACTCGTATAATAATTTGCACATTCTATGTTTAGATAATATACATTTTTAAATTAACAATTACATACTTTGCTGGATGATCAAGCGTCTAACTGTAGGTACAGTTTTCGTTGGATAAATTCTTTATGTCATAATTTTCTAACTATATATTCATTCTTATCATTAAACACATTTTAGGATAACATTTATATGTGGTTTTTTCTAGGATATCTATTTATTAACTAAAATTTATCGTTTTTAGGCATTTATCTTTAAATAAATTTAATTTTGATTGTATATATAGTAGATATTTTATATAATAATGATAATATCAAAATTAAAATTGTCATTAGATAATTTCAGTGTATGAAATGTATTAGAAAGTTATTATTAATAAATTAATATTTTATAATTATTCGTACTTTTTAATAGTTTATAATTATTGTGCTGTAATATAGGTTATGTGCAGCACAAATGCTATAGCACTACAATAACTATTAAGTACATATATTAAAATTCTCAAAAAATGTGTTCTTTCTGTTATATTTTATTAATCAAATTGGTAAAGAATTTACTTCGCTCTTTACATTCATTGATTGAATTTTTATTTGTTTTATATTGAGTTACTACGTTTATTTTTTAAGTCTGCAATATCAATCGAAAAAGTTAAACAGGAAATATCCAAACATTAAATGCCAGTTAAAAACAAATAGAAAGAACTAATGAATTGTGTTTATGTAAACATATTATTTTACTGGTTACATAAAAAATTATACAAAAAATTTTTTCTTTGCCATAAAACATAGGTATAAGTTGAAATCAAAATTAAAAAATTAAAAATTGGTGAAAAATAAATCTAATGTATTTAACACATAATAGTTCACACAATGGTAAAAATGCACTATAAGTAGCTAAAAGCTAAATTAACAGTTTTTAAACAGCTCAGATCAGTTTTTTTTTTTTACTTAGTTATTTAAATTATACGATTATAATACACATTTTAAAGAGATACGAGCATATCTGGGTTTTATTTGTATTGCACATTGCATTTGAAATTATTAAAAAGTTTTTTCTTTACAAATATTAATTTTTCACATACAATAAATAGCAAGAATGGTTAAGTTATGTGTTATTATAATTATCAAGATACTTATGAGTGAATTCAACATTTTTATTTGTAATGTGCGTCTTGTTACTAAAGTTGGTTTTGACTTCAAATGTTAAATTTAAAATGTATACGTATTACTTGAGTCAACAAGACAATTTTAATGTTTACTCTTGAAGTTCACTACTTATTCAATTTCAAGAAGCATTAATAATAAAAAGAAATTTTTTTAAAAATCGGGTAACAACATTTTTAGCTGATTAATCACTTATCCTTGTTTGTTTTAAATTTAAATTTAAATGGCTAAAGAAAAATCAATACATTCCAATAAAACTTAATTAAAAATACGCTTTTTTTTGTATCTTCCCATTTTTGGGATAAATTTAATTTTACGTGATTAAAATTAAAATATAAATTATATATATAAAGATTTTTTGATAGGTTCATTTTTTGAGAAATTATTCAAGATACATAATGTCCTAGTATTTTTTCAAAAATATATAAAATACGTATTTGAGTACTTAAATAGTAACTGAATACCTTTGCTTAAATACTTCACAAGTTTGTTCAGTATCAAGTGTAATAGTAAATTTATTAAATTATTATACCGTATAATTATTATTATTATTATTTATTACTGAATATAGTTTAACACAAAGTATAACATATACAATGGGGTTACAATAAGATTCAAGTATCATTAGAATAAATAAAGCACAAAGTTAGAAACATGTATATAGATAAGTAATATTTAATCAAAGGGTTCTGAATGAAATAATAATTAAGTTTAAGTCAACGTTATGAAAAGAAATGTACAATACATTATCCTTGCTGATAAAATAAGAAGTTAAGAACCTTTACTTTGGAAGATAGATTGTTGAGCTAGAGCTCCAAAGTATATTATAGGATCTTCACAATATCGTATATTTTCGTAATTATAATTTGTATTTAATAATAGTTTCTATAATTTTAAACTATTTTATTTTAATATTAATCAATTCATCTAATAAGCTTTTAATTGTCATTAAATTAAAAATGTTTTAATTAATAAAACTATTGTATATATATCAACATTTTAATTTTAAATACTAAGATAAAAAAGATAACTGGGTATTAATCTTCTGTATATTAGGTGTCAAGTGGAAATCGTTAGTAAGTTAATAAATAAAATAAATTAATTTAAATTTGAATTAAAATGATAGTAACACATTAATACAAATAAAAACTATTATAAATGAAGACTCTACATTTTAGTAACCATTATTACAAAATAATTATTTTTATAAAATTATTAGATTTGTGTAAAAATTCCCATTTTTCTTTAATTGTATTGTTTGTTTTTCTGGCTATAAAATAGTAATAGAAATTTTTCCCTCTTTAAACTAACAAGGTCCAATTTTTATCTAAACCCTCCTCAAAGTGAAAATTGAAGCATTTTGTTTACTACTCAGAGTGAACATAAACAAAATAACCACATCATTGTAAAATTAGCATTTAGTCCAGAATCTAAAATATTGTTGTTATAACATTTTCAATATTTCTTAATTAATAAATGACAAACTTATTGAGTACTTTTTACATATTTTTCAAGCGTTATTAGTCATAGATAATTTGGTAAATTCACTATAATAATTTTTTTAATTAACTAAATAAGAAAAACCATTAAGTATTGAACAATCCGTTGAACCCTTAAGCCGCATTATAAAACTACTGTTATTTACTATCTATTAACAATAAATTCGACGCATAAGTGATTTAAAATATCATGAACAGAGAGATGGGTACAATAATTTAAAATGCAACTGTGGTTTTGGAAAATTTAGGACAATGTTAATTATTTAACTAACGATTAAGCGTACCTATTTGGATTTTACAAATTACAAACTAGTAACTACCAAATACTGTGGATTAACATCGTATTGGCAACCATGGATCAGTGGCGGTTTAAGCCTACAACTACAGTTACCTTTATAAAACCATATTATGTAGAATCAAATAAATGTTGTACGCATAGATTTTATTTGAAATTAAATATCTATTTTACTAGTACAATAAATGATTGTTGATTATAACACTTAATCAGCTATAGTTAAAGTTACAGCAATTGTCTGGAAAATAAAGTTTAAAAAAAATTTAGGAAAGTACATTGAAATCTAAAATCTAATACAGCCAGAGGAAATATATTTTATTACAGAACTGTAGATGAATGTTAGTATTAGATAAGCAATGAAACTTTACTTTTGAACAATATTGATCTCTGTTATTGAGTTAAAATTTAAAACACTAAAATTTTTCTAATATAAAAATAACAGAAGTATTGTTAAATTCTACCCATGATGAAAATATAATTTACCATAGAGTTTATACTATAGTAATATAAATCGATGTTTCCAAAACTGTTTGTAAGATAAATATAAATCTGAGTGGCATTAATTACCGCCCGGATAACTGTAAATAACCGTGAAAAAATTTTAAATTAATATGTATTTACTATATTTATATTTTAATAAACACTTTCATTGTCAAATGATAATGATGAATGCGTTTTAAAATATTTAAATTGATCACAAACTAAACTTTTTGTTTTGTTTTGTTTTTACTGTATAATTAAAAAATGTATATATGCTAAAATTGTTCAATTAAAAAAGAAATGTTTGCTTAAAAATATTTTAAATTTTTTTTCGTATGACAGTTCAACTAAATGTGACACTCAAAGTCAATACTTCCATTTCATATATCTTCCATAATATGGAAGAATAATATGGTGAACACTTATAAATACCTATCATAATATGACATTATATTATTATGCATAGTATATTTAATTTAAACATCAATTATTAAAAATGTGCAAAAATCTATAGATATTATTCAATATTCTTTTGAAAAAAAAAAAAATAAAGAAAACATTGGAAAAAAATATACTACCTGCTGGAGTACATTTTTCATGTACACAACGTCTGTATATTTATTTTAATCCCCTTATTATTATGTGCCGAACGAAATTGACGCTGTTTTAAAAAGGTCGTTTTATTATTATCGACACCGTAAATTGAAGCCTGGAATGAATGTGCATTTAATAGCAGTATTGTTTGCTTTTCTCTTCTTCTCGCCGATTATTCCCTTCACTCGACACGTCATTATATGCTATTGCAGAGGAAAATCGTTAAACGGTTCTTTCGTTATACTAACCGGTGTATAGTATAACAAAAAGGGTGCACACAAAAAAAAAAAACAATAACGAAGCTCAAACATACAGAGATGAGACGTGCGCGCTGTCTGTACATAAAAAAAAGTAAAAACTCTCTGACGTACAAGTAGATATCCGTGTTATTAAGTCACTGGAAAAGCGTTAATGATATGGACACAAGTACGCGACTTGGTACGGAGAGAGCTGACGATTGGTCTGACAAAGAAAAGAACACGGCTCATTACTCGATACGTACCTACGCATCAATTATTATTGTATTGTTTCTGTTTAAATGTACATTTTTAGTCGGTGTGCAATATTATAATAATGCGCACAAAACAGATCGTTACAACGACGACTCAAATTTCTCGTAACTTATGTTTTAAATACAACACAAACACGTGCTGACAATTTTAAAACGAGAAATTTTATTTTTTATTTTTTAAATTATACAGCGTTAATAACATTCCAAAGAAAATTTCAGTTACTAACATAGTCAGTTAAAAAAAAAAAAATCATAATAAATCATACTAGTCTCAGGTTTAAGGACTAACGAAGGATATTACAAGTCTGATCAAAAACTGTGTTGGGCGAAGTACTAGACAAAAACGATGTTATTTTATGCGCCGTCATTAGTACAAGCTTATCATAATTGCATAGGACACGAACGAATGATGATTGTCGCATAACCCGTCACGAACAATAACGAACACCTTAGACGTGGATAAGCGTGACGAAGTGTTCGATAGGCATTAAAATCATTATTCTGCTAATTCAATTTGACATTGCGTTAATAATAAAAAGTTCACGGATACGATTTTAAAATTTTAAACCATTAGGCCTAGTTGTACAGTCTATGATTAATCAGTGATTAAGAGTTAATCACTGATAACAACAACCTGCCAAATTTGGCCGATTAAAATACAGTTAACTTTAATCGGAAATGGTACAACTGGCCCTTAGCATAACTAAAATAAACTGAAATTGTACACATCAAGCCTAAACAAATTATATTAAATATGTGTAGTGTATATATATTATATAATAATATAGATTTTCGTTTAACATGTGTTTTACATTTACGTGAGGAGTATTTCGTTTTATTGTTGTATATGAAAAAAATTGAATTTTTAATTTTTTTTCTGTGTAATATATATATATATATATATATAATGACATTAAAAATTATTGTAACAAAAATTACTAATAGTATTAAATATAATGTATAAAATAAATTTAATCACTTGCATAATACAATTGCACATTGCAATTACATACATTAATTTGTTATATGCAGGAACGTATTATTTAAGTATATTATATTTGTACAATATGCGTTAGTGTGAAACATAAAAATTTGTACTAGGAAATAAGTTCTGTCCAAATAATAAATGGAAAAACGTTTGGGTATTAAAAAAAAAAAAAAAAATGACACTAATAGGTACTTTATATTTAGAGTTTTTTTTTAAAATTAATTCTGTGTAAGGAATTAATATACGTGTTTTACAATCGTTGGTACGCTCCACAAAAAAAAACCCTTCAATTTGATTTGAGATCCTGTAATTTAATGGCTAGAAACTATTTTATTATAACCAAATGAGTAATTTTGATTAAATAAAATCATGCCCAAACATCGTACATAGAACGTAGAACAAAATTACGTCTATAGTACTCCAATATTTTTAACGGTTATAATATTATTTAATGGCCTGCAAACTCTTTATGTACTTTAAAACTTAAAAACAATGTCTATAGAAGCTTACAAAAACGTTTAATGTCATAATAAATCGCAATAACAAATTGTATGTAAATTAATTTAAGACTAAAACTCTTTATATTTGTAATATGAGTACGATAAATAAAGTGATGATATAAATTACAACTGGATATTGGACGCTGTCTATATTTCCCTACACAAAATTAATGTAACCATGGTTAATGGTTATATTAGCTACCAGAATTAATTTATTACTTGATAATCTATTTAGAACGTTTTTTTATTAAACGTTTTGTTGTTTCCCGTACCACACGCTATGAATGTGAATATTGTTAGTTGTATGTTATCATTACGCCATGTTTTGTATTGTGTATTTACTGTTATAATATCATGTTAGGTAAATCCCTTCTAGTTTTAGCTTTACCAATCAATACAAAGCAATGGGTCCCATTAACAAAATAATCACAAATTTAAATTAAAAATAAATGCATCATTAAGTAAACATTATGAATATAATGATAAAGATATTTTTCTATGGAAAAAAGCAGGTTTTATTTTATGCGATTATCTATTACAATTTACAAACGTAATGAAAATGATTAAATAAAAGTAAAACAATTAAAAAATAAAACAATATAAAGGTAAACTGAGTAGACGGTAAATTGATACCTACTATTCTTAAAAAATAACATAAACCTAAAGAGCCATTTAAAATGTATGATGGTAAATAAGAGTTTAAAACTATACTATAAACAATATTCTATAATATTCTATTGTAGTTTATTAAACATAGGGCGTATCATAATATTCCAATAATCTATCATACAAGCAAATTTTAGTATAATTTGATACTTTAAATAGTAAGTGATTCCTTAAGTATATATAGTATTAAGTACGAATAATGTATAAAATATTAAAATTATTCAAAAAGCTAATTTTATAATTCCCAACTATCAATTATAACATTCATAGGTTTTAATTAATTGTGTACAATCCAAATAACATAATTCAATAATATTATGACCTATCACATTTAGACATTCACTTGCATTTGGCTTGTATAACAATAGCTATGTACATACCTTTATTATACTGTATAGTGAATATAATTGCCGATTCAATGTTGACGACATTTATACAATAATTATTACCGTAATACACACCATAATTTAATATTTTATATTGAAAACGTTTAAAGTTATTGTGATATTATCTATATAATATAGTACCTACCTTATTTAAAGTTTTAACGATTCATCTATATATAGCCATATAAGTGAGGAAGCAAAGATTAGTAAGTATGCACTATATTTGTACATAAATTAAACTTCCTTCTTCTAAACTTTAAATAACTTTAATATTGTAACTAAACTATTTATGCATTAATCATATAAATTTAAAACTTAGAAATATAGAATAATACTTATAGAACATTATATTAAATATTTAAAATATATACTAAATTATGAGCACATCACTGAGTTCATTGTTTTTATAATTTTGTGTAAATACATATAATTTTTTGATTACATAAATAAAATTGTTTGTATACCTGAACTCTAAAGATATTTTTTATACCAAAAAAACTTTGTTATAGAAGGAAGTTTATAATATAAAACTAGACCTAGTTAAAACTGAAGAAGGTCACTTATAAAAATTCCCTGATTTTGTTCAAAATAATCGGGTAAAACCAATTACAGCGGAAAGCGAATATCTTTATATTCTATTTATATATTGTTATTTGGTTAATGGTTGTAGTTTAAAAAAAAATAACAGTAGATTTTTGACATTTTCATCAAATATGTTTTATTTTGGAATATTATTCTAAGTATTATATATTTATTTTATTCCTATTTATAGGTGTTTGTTTTTTCAATTTATATTGATATTTTTTTTTCATAGTCGAAAACCTTGAAAATTTAAAACAAGGATTGTAATAGTTGTTTTTACATTATTAAACAAATTATTATTGATGATAAAGCATGTTTAAAATGTACTATACGATTGGACTACCTTATTTGGATTTTATATTTCATATTGCATTTAAAAAAGTACATTAATATTAATTATAACAATGCTAGTAATTATTTTTTCCAAAATTTCATTTAACTTTATTATTCAAAAATCAATACGTTTAATTAATCGTATGTTAAAAGTTTTTTTTAATGTTATATTTAATAAATTATTTTGAGATCTTAATTTGTTCAAATAATAAATACTTAATTGAAATAATAGAATATTAATATTATTATAACTACATAACTTATTTTATTATACCTGTCGTTAGTACTAATTATTTTAAAACCTAGTTACATTATGTCTAGTCGAAACAAAATAATTTTTTTTTAATATTTTGCATTGTTATCATTTTATTAAATTTTTACTTTTTGAATAGCTTTACTAAAATTACTTTTAGAATAGCAACATTTTATAGGGTATTCCTATACCCCACTATTCACCAAAACTTTAAATATTCCTAAAAAATATAAAAAAAAAAATGATGTATTGTAACTGGAAATTATGTAAAAAAAAAAATATTTTCAATAATATTAATAGATTTAGAAATAATGAGTGTGGTTTGATAAAAGAATAGCCCTATTTATAAAATTGAATTATTTAATTAGAGCTAATTGCTTAACAATTACAAAATAGTTTATAAAATTAGTTCATTTAAAGTAGAATGATATATAATATATACGCCCAGTGTAAATAGTATAAACAGCAAAAAGAATCATATAAATCAACAAAATGTATTCGAAATGAGTTTTAATATTACTCCTTTTGTAAAATAAATAAAAAGGAAAAAAGAAACGAAAGTATTGTTAGTGAATGCCATATGAATTTACATTTCACTGTGCATTATATATTATAATACATATTTTTGTATTTTCTTCAAAAGTTCGTTTTTCATTTAATTTCTTTACGAAAAATAAAACTCTGTGGTTGACTCCATAACATTATCATATACTATTATTTAAATTATTTTGTGAGAACCAAAAACCAAAATCATTTGTACTAAACATTTTTTTTTTTTTTGTACTTTAAACGATAATAATAAACATACGTACGAATTTGTGATGTAAAAAACAACACAGGTAAAAAAAACTACATTATGAAAAAAAAAATCTGCACTCGATAAGTTTAAAATGAGGTTTCAAACATTTGTTATAAAAAGCAGTATTATGTATATAGTATGTATATAATATTATAAACACCACTTTTGGTTGAAAATAATATTTGATCGAAAACTTACACGATTTTTTGACAAAGTGAATATGATTAGTCTACCTAATTTAAAAATATCGGTGATCAGTATACTTTGATTACATTTTTAGTTTGACCATTTAATTATTATCTGTATTAGACGAATTTATAAAGCAAAGCGTACGCAGTTATTTGTATTAAAATTTGCGATACGAAATATGAGTGAAAACAATTTAATAATTAGTAATAAACCAAATATAGATATTTATATGCAACATTTATTAGCAATTTAAGTTTAAAGACGCCTGATACGTTATATTAAATAACCTTCATACAATTTATTCTATCCATTTATGGTGATTCTAAAATTTTAAGTGCCTATAATGCTACTCTATACATATCAAGAAATAATAAAACAATAATCAGTCAACGTTTAAAGAAACTAAAACTTTTTTCTGTAAACTTAAAAAATAAAATAAGTACCTACAAAAGTCTTAGATGTAAGAAATAAAATTAAGTTGAATTTCATCATTTTATCAGCTGGATACGCAGTGTTAATATTTTGAATGTTATTCAAAAACTCAAAAATGTTTCACAATTTTTCAAACTTTGGATCTATGTCCTTACAAATTGATGGATACAGAAATATAATAAAACATTTCGTAAATTACAAACACGAGTTTACAAAAATATTCAATAAACACATCATTGCCAAACCAATAGTATTTTGAATCTGCAAAGAATCTAAAATGACAATATTGTATGGTATTATAATGCGGGTGTCTTTGGAAACGTCTGATGAATTCGTAACGCAGTCGAGGTTTAATGGAAATGCAATGAGACCGGATTTAGAATATCGAACGACGAACATCAAATAGATGACTAAATCAAGTCGTTGTCCCTTTTTTAAAGTGTAACTATGAATAATATGCACAGTTGAAACGTACATTTTCCAAAGTGCTTCCATATGACATTCAGTGCCAAAATGATTATGTAAGGAACAGACACAATAAAAAAAAAGCTTTATACTACTAGATTATGTGAAAATATTCGTACGATTTTCATCATCACTACAATGAGGAATGAGGTTAATGACATTACCATTTTTCTATATTATTATGTATTTATGTCATCTATAATATAATACATAGGGGAATTTTAGATATATCTACTTTATTATAACGTTCATCAAAATCATGTTTCAGAATTCTCTATTTTGTTATTTTATAACATTGAAAGTAAATGTTATTTATTAAAACCACTGTTTGATTGAGATAATAATAATTCGATTTCGAGTTATTTTTACGACTGTCAATGATTTTACGATAATAAATACGTATTTACAATAAGAATTACATAGTTGAATTGTATATTATATAGTTTATAATAAAATATTAGTTTTCATTCATAATGGCCATTGACTAAAAATGTAGGTATTAAAACAATATATATTTTGTTTATCATAGATATACAAGTATATTATTGGTATAGCTAGCAAGATATGGTTATCGCGCTAGCCACAATTACCTTCCCAGGCAGGTAAAATTCAATCTCAACAGAAATCGTTGACCCAAATTGGAAATCTCACAGAGTTCTTAGAAACTTTCAAGATCCTCAATACTCTCCAAAGTCCGTGTTGTGGACTCAAAACCAAAAAATGCTATTTCAAAACATTAAATTATTCAGAAAAGAAAACTTCAACATTTATTATTTTTTTTTTTTTTAATGAGCTATTTTTAATGACTGTGAAAACTAAAAATGAACAAAGGTTATCAGCATTAATCTCGAATACTCTTTTTTATCTAAACAAAAATATTAGTAATAAAACCTAAAACATTTTTGTTTCGAGTTAAATGATTATACATTTAAGGTTTATCAATATTAATATTTTTGAACCATTATTTAGAATTATACATTAAAACATGTGTCGTGCTCACATTTTGTAATGAATATATTTGAAATTTTTTATTTCTAAACATTTTATTAAGTTACAATGTTTTTTTTTTTTGTGTTTCGATTAATGCAAGTTCTTACACCGTATAATATCACAAACCTAAATTGTTAGTGCTTGAAAAACGTATGTCTAACGACCAATAATGACGAAAGTTCGCTTAGAGAGATTATAATATACTACCTTTCAGATGAGTTTACTATAGAACCATTGTAAGTTTAGTTTATGACTGTTGCTCTACGTTTAATTTGCAAATTACATCTTAAGCAAGTACTCTATTCTTGTGACGTAAAACCTAGTATATTATATACAATCAATCAGGCTATCACACAGGGATACAATAATATAAGACGATACTATATTATTCCACCTACTGTACATTATACTGTTAATATATTATTATTATTGTCTGAAAACAAGCAAATATATATAATTTTACAATTTAATATTCACAATATTCTCTATTCAGCTATTAGTAACTTATATATTATAATATTATACTATATCTATTAATTAATAGTTTTACAACTTACCAGGGAATATTATAAGAACAGTCAACTTAGCTTACGTATCATATCTGTTGACCTAGTACTATAACTTCTTCTAACAATTAATGTAAAGATTTTAAAGCAAATAAAATTAAAAATATTTGTGAACTTTTAAGACACAAACTATAGAAAACAAAATATTGGTATTCATTGTATTAACATTCCATACCTTAAAAAGCTTAATTACAACCTTACGATTCTATAATATCTATATTTAATAAATGGTACGAAAATACATACGAACACATTTTACTTCTAGTGTTCAGAAATACAATTTACCTTAGATATAACAAAATACTGACGGTACATTGTAATATGAAGAAACAGAACTTAAAATTTATTTTTCTGTTGAGTAATATATAACACCATTAAGTTGGATTTAACAAAAATATTACTAATAAAATCACATAGTGTAATATAGATATATATATTATTAAAATTTTACAAAATCATGTTAATTAAAAAATTCTTAGAAGAAACAACATATGAAGAAGTTTTACAGAAAGATATTATAAGTCACGACCTCCTTAGTTTTGTAAATCTGTATTTTACGGAAAAACACGTTCATTGAGTTTTTTGGAAGATTAGGGTGAGTGAAGAATTCATGAGCTTAATATAATATATATATCAGTTATGTATAGAGTAACCTTTTAAGTAGCAACATACAATGTTGAAATCAAAAATATCATAATGTAAGCTTATAACTCAACATAAATGTAAAATTACTTATACATATATATCCATTAAAATTGTTAAGGGAATTTAATATTCACGTAATCAATATTTAAAGCGAACTAATAAATAAGCAAAATTTATATTTAAATTAAACTAATAAACTTTCATTAAAACATTTTTAAGAATTGAAAAAAAAATAATATTTTTTATAATACGAGTATGCTGTATAAAATATACAAAAAATAATATATATAGTATGCAGCTGTTAACTTATTATTTAATTAAAGCAAATTAGAAGCATAGTGTCACAATTGATGTTCCTTTAATATCCTTCTAAAAAAAACAATAGCATATATAAAATTATATGTATATATTCTTAACAAATATATCTTATATATTTTGAATCTTTTCCGCCGTTAACTAACACTCAATTTTCCGTATCCCACGCGAGATTTAAAGTTCCCACACATACCACCTATTCTACTTATTGTTAGTGCAGTAACCACTACTAAGCTACACAGTCAGATATTAGATTGGCTAAGCTCTTAGAACGTTGTAATAACCTTTCGAAAAACACTGCTTAACGGTTTTTGAGGTACTTCGTAGAATTTACAAATGTGGTACACGATCTCCTTACACACAATAATAGATAACATATAAAGTAAATGATATACTATATTTTTAATATAATGTAAGTTTAAAATGTTTATAAAAGTTTATAATGTAATTTTCTTCGGAATACTTTCATAATAAAGTTTACAAAATTATCTAATCTTGTGCCAATAGGAGAAAATCAAGATTGCAAGACAGTTATTTTTTAATTTATTTTGAGTCTTATAATAATAAATGGAAAATATTTTAGTACAAAAAATCTCCAATAAAAATAAAGAGTTACCCTATTTTCATAGTAAACCCTAAATTTCTTTTTTATTCAAATCTGCTGTATTTTATTATTTATTATGTTAAATTTTTTAGAGTAGGTTAGTATAGCTTCATATAAATAAATAAAATAAATAAAACACAAATATTTATGATATTTATCGAATTCGAAGAATATACAGTGACAGCAGTGAGACCTTTGACGTGTGAAAACCGAACAATATTCAATTTTATTGTTATTTGTTAAACAGTTATATAATATTATTCCAACAACAGTCCGAAAAATCATTACGTACATTTTTTATATACTTAAATGTGATTTTTCATAATTTTTATCATACTTATTTAAAATAGAAAAATCTACTTTTAAAAGTTTATAAGTTGTTTTTAAATTTATTATAAGTTATAACTTAAAAACAACTTTCAATTTAATTTTGTATTTCTAAGGCATAGAATAGTATTAAGAATACAGACATACTTTTTTTTATATATATAAATGTTGAGCCAGGATGACGATATATTTTAAGTCATAATATATAAAAATTTTATCATGCACCTGAGATAAGCGAATCAAGACGGCTTTTCAATATTACAGTCGTGATATTTTTCAATATTTTTAACTTAATTTTAACACGGCGCATTGTATAGGCAAAAGTGGTACATTTCTGTAGTGTGAACATTTTCTAGTATTCTTTCTTTAATAAGAAGAAATATCTGAAGAAGGTATTTAATTAAAACAACCTCCTTATAAATTGTCTTTTTTTTCTCTTGATGTTATTAATTAAAACTTAATTAAGTTATGTATAGAAATATATTTTAAGACATTTCAATTGATTTATAAAATCCAATAGGGTAGGACGGTTAGGTTAAAATACCCGTTGAGTAAATATAATATATTGATCAATTTTTTAAATTAAATACATAAACTAAAACAAATGTTTTGGTATATAGTTCAATTAAATTGAAAAAAAAATATTTATATCATTAATGTAATTGTTATTAAATAGTATAATATTAACTTTGAATATTATTCACTAAAGAAAATTTTAAAAATCAACAATATGACTATAGATATTTCTAAAAAATATGTAAGCAAATTATTTTAAAATACAACGTAAACAGACTACTTATGAATAAGTATATACCTATACACCTATTATATTATTGTGTTTTAAATGGATTGATAAAAACCACTATCAATCAAAATAATGAAATGGAAATAATATTATAAATGTATAAGAATAAATAAATCTTTCTACTATAATTATTTTTATGTATTTTGTATATTTTCATTATTAATAGTTTTTTATTTTTTTTTACTCTTATCACATAGGCTCATTGTACTAAACTATAGGGGACGAAGTGGCCGAGCGTTCTAAGGCGTCAGTTGCGACGCACACCGTCGCCGGTTTGAACCTCGGTCACGGGTGGCACCTCTTTTCGGACAAGTCACGGTGTCTGGAGAGAGAGACCGCCATCCCCCCACCCCGGGCATGGCAGAAACCTACGGGTGCCCAATAGAAATTCTGCCAATTAGGCGTCCGAACTAGGCCTTCTGGCCTACTCCCGGACTACATACGCCATACGATACGACTAAACTATATAGATTGTGTACACCAAATATAAATTTAAAAAATTAAAAAAAAAAAATATGTTATTTTGATTACATTCCGATATTAATTGTATGTAATAAAATTTAAAATTTTTAATCAGCAAATTAGGTCTCTCGACAAAATTATCATATTATTATTATTATTATTATGATTCAGTAATATTAGTAATATACTAAATTATAATAAAAATTAAGGCATGATGTCTAGAATTAGTTTAAAAAAATACTATAATATGTACATTCATTAAGTATTTGATAAATTGAACAGTCAATATTAAATTGTAATATTGTATTGTGTCATATTTTTATTTCCATAATATAACTAATTATTACAATATTCAGTGGAAAAGTAGATTTAATACTTAATTATTATTAATATTGCATATTATTATACCATGTATAAAAAATCATTTTTATCATCATATTGATATTAAAGATAATGTTTGTAATAAATAAATGTCAACAAAAATGACAATGAATAATCTTCAAATAGTGTACTTTATATGATGTAATCACTAATAATATATTTTATAAGAAAATTTAAATTGCATTAACATTAAATTATCATACTATTTGACATATTACATGGCATAAAATTATATCTGTACATACTAAGTATGTAAAGTGATAATAATAGTATATAAGTATAGCATATAATTTATTTTATATGTCATAAGTCAAAATATAAAAATAACATCGTTTAATAGTTACTAAATGTCATACTATAATGAGTATTACTATACTCGTTTTAATTAAGTTCCTTTCAGTTGTATTTGAAATTTAATATGTTATGTTATTTTATTAAAATATTTAAAGTAGCATATAAGCTATACTATTATGGAATATTGTATAGTTATCGAATTGTTAAATTTCAATTATTTTATATTTTGTATTTATTACCGTGTTGAGAACTCTACTAAAATTGAATATATAAAAAAAACGCTATGTACAAACTTATTATAAATTCAAGATTTTACTTTTTTTGTTTTGTTTAAGATAACTTATGATTTATTCTGTAAAACGAGATATATTTATTTAGTTTTCAGTGTTGTAAAAAAAAATAATTATTTAGATTTCATAATTAATAACGTCGTACGGTGTATGATATATAATATCATATATGTATTAACTAATTTCTTCCAATCATGAATTTCAATTTAATTTGAATTTGTTTTAATTTTCTAAGCAATTAATGCTTGAGTCGCTTATGAATGTTTAATGAGATATCAAATAAAGAGAGTAAATATTGCAAGAATATAACAATAAATCTACAAATTTTAAAATGTTCACACGGAAAAACATTTGAACAGAGCTATCCTAACACAAATGTCAATATGTTATTATGTTATGTTTCATTACCTGAGATGATTTCTGGGCACGTTCTGAATGTCCTTGTAAACCATATGAAGTCGGACCGTTTCTGACTGGCAATCGCTCCTTATAGACCACGCGTGCTTGTCACGGTCATAACATTGCGTTTTTGTGGGCGACGCTACTACGCCACTAGACGCTGCCGACGATACTCCGTGCTGGTTAATGCCCGTTATCACTATGCTAGATATAACTTCACTCAAGGTGTTTGCCAATAACATCTCAAGATGTACCCGAACTGTACCCTGAAACGATATGAAAGCATTTATTTTGTAAATATTGTAAAAAAATATTTTGCTGTTAAAAAGACTCTAAAATATTAAAATTATTTCAAATATTAGCAGTTTCAAGAATAATACATACTATGCATTTTAATTAAGCCTATAGTCAATTAAAAACTTACAATTGTATAAAATATTCGAACAGTATTACATAATAAATATCAGACTGCAAACTTATTTAAATAAATAGTTATTAACCTATCAGTGCTCCTTATAAAATAAAAAAATCGTAATTATAATTTCATTCATTTTCTGTGATCTTTTTACTGTATTCTTATCTACCTATACTCTTATAACATTTTTATCTTTTTATTAACGATAATAATACCAAAAATAACCTAGACCATACAAATAGTTTTAGAAATAAATTTATGTTCAGTGTATAACTTCACAAAATATCAAGATAATAAAGATGCAGTTAAATTCCATTCATTAGATTCCAGAAGAAAACGTATTTGTATATAAAGAAATATTCGTCGTTACTGGTGCTAATTAACTAAAATAATACAAAAACAATTCACATTTTATTAAACTCGGTTTGAACATAAATACCGCTGTCTCAGATAAATATTATTGTTGATTAAAGTTTATTCCTATTAACGTTTAAGGAACTAAAAAGAAATATTACGGATAAAGAAAAATGGAGGAAAACATCAATAATCATTTAACCAATTTTCGGCTTGTAAAAAAAAAGTTTTGGACAGGTTTTTTTTGCTTAACAACAAGGTCTTTCTATTAAGACAAGGAACAATCAATATAGCATATAACAGTTCATTTGTATATATATTTTTGTATATATATTTTTAAATAAATTGGTTGTAAGTAAATGTTTAAAAATAAATGCAATGACCTATTTAGAACATATAGTAATTATTATCTGTTTATTTGTACGATAATGAATCATAAAATAATATTTTACAGTTACTGAAGTTCGTAGTGATATATACACCTAATCGTATGTCACGCCAGAAGACGTTTCCTAGTATAGCCATAATATGACAAGCCCAAAGGATGTGGACGGGATTGCCGTATAAAATCAATGAGTGCTAATGTGTAGTATCATATGTTAGTGTGTATACGAACGCATTGTGTAACTGTTTGTACTTAGTGAGTGATGGATTGAAGTGCCTGAACGGTACAGCTCTGAGATGTTTGGCACTGTCCCAGATTTTGAAGATCTTAGCAACTAAAATATAAAGTATGTCTAATTTATTAGAGTAGTTGATCCTGGCAGAAGAAATACTGTAATTTTTACACTTTTACAGTGTAACATTACCTCAAGTACAATTTACACGACAACTGCAGTAATATTATCAGTAACAAAAAATACAATTTATATTAAAATACTTATTTTGAATTTTGATGGATATGTAAGAATGAAATTCGAATAAATAGTTGAAATTAAAATTGTAATTATATTATAAAAAGGACGACAAGGACCCGTATGTGTTATAAATTCAGTATTTCCATCTTACAAGTGTACTAAATAAAGTTTAGTAAACAGTTTATTATTGTTAAACTTAATATTTTTATGAATTTGCTTTAACTGTTAATAGAAAGAATATTATCTATCTTTGTACATTAGTTTTGTACGATATTTTGATTCTTAAGAGAGTTATGAGCATTTTTAAGTTATAATATTTCATATGACAATGACTTGCTCAACAATTTAATTAAAGTGAACAACCATATAAATAATGTCTTACCTGTACGTTAGATAATAAGTAAATTCACTTAGATAATACACCTAACCACTCAAAGTTTGTTATTTCTGACGAAAATCTACTTTTGTGGTAAAACAATAGTATCACAAACCATGCGGTTATAATAATCTATTTAACATAGTTAAAATAAAACATACATTTGAAAAACCATAGTACGTTTTAATGTTTAATTATATATTTTCAAATTATATTTTATAAAGTATGTTAAATGCTTAGTCATTAAATAAATTAAAATACATTTTATAACGTTGTTGCGTTCTCTGTAATTATTTACTGGGCGATGGTCTTCGAAACATAGATATATTTTTAAATTCAATACTTGTGGTTTTACACTCCAGAAGAATGTATATAGTAAAAGGGTTAACCGCAATAAGCTCGGGTGTATCTGTAATCATGACAGTTGGGATTATTTAAAATGTACCCATAAAAGGTTCATCGGCCTTGATATGTATATTGTATATGTTATAAATGGTTAGTTTGACTTGTGTTATAGAAAAGTTGTTTGTGATTTTTTTCCTTTACAATAATTCCACAGAAATAACGGAATCGATAATTCAATTATCTTATTATGGACAAATGGTCCATAGTCTAATGTAAAATAATGAAAATTTGATCAAATTTAGACTGTGCCATCGTAACACTATTTCAACTTTAACAGATGAAAAATAATTTAAAACGACAACTTATCAATGTTATAGATTTTAGAGATTATGTTGACTTATTAACTACTGTATATATCTGAAGAATCAATTCGTATTTTTAATCAATTTGTTGTCTTTAATAATTATATAGACAAGTATTTGATGAATTATTAATATGTTATGTACTGTTATTTAAACAAGAAGTTATTAAATATATTATTACTTGTTATTAAACAGTATAAAGAATAAAAAAATATCTACGTATTTTATGAATACTAACGCGTAGCTGTTTCTAAATAAGAATATTGACTTGGCACATTTAGATTAGCATGTTTAATGATGTGTAATGAACATGCTATTACATATAAACACAACTGTAATTAATAATATTTATGGTAATTATTAACTTGCTCTTAATATAAGTAACACCAATCTATCATTCAAAATTTACTTATTATTTCAAATGTACACTATATTTCATCCAATATTTATAGGTAGTACATATTATTATACATACATCAATATTATAAGTATATAACTATATAAACCTAAATATCAGTGGGTTGAATTTAACTATAAGTACGAAACTCGTTATTATTTATATATTTAAAATTCCGCGCATTAATAGTAAGTTCAAAGAAGATAATATGAAAAAAAAGCCCGAAAATGTACCTATTGTAAAGTTTTGCTGATTATAAACTTTGCTATTGCATAATCAACTTTTGTCAATGTCAAGAGAACTTTTTAAGGTCGAGTTTGTAACTTGTACTTATAGCACGCCATTAAAAAAAAATAATTTCATATGACTAGCTGCTTCAATAATTTTGTCAATGTAGAGTATTGATTATTTAAAGAATTTGAATAACGTTTATATATCTTGAAAATAACTAAATACTCAGCCTAAACAACCTTCAATTATAGATACATTTTATAATATTTGTCTAGTCGCGATACATAATTCTATATACATGTATTATATTAGCTTACTACTTGTGAAACTCGATAAACTAAATTCATGGAACGTGCTTGAAAATCGAATATCGCAGCATTTATTAATTATGCTCGTAATGTCTTTTAAATTTAGAAATTATTAAATTAACATAATATTTTAGAATCAACAAAAATATAACGTAGTTAAGTTAAATGTATATATTATTAAATTCCCTATACTAAGTAAAATTATTTGAAAGCCTGAAAGAATTGTTTAGAATTGCAATTTAATGTTGATAAAATATGTAATTTTTTTTTAATAGTGATCAAAATTCTTAAAAAAATATTAAAACTACTTTATTTTGTATCTACTCCTTCATTGTAGGATTTATATTCAAATAAACTACTATAATTTCTAACGATTTAACCAACATTTATACATATTTTGGATTTTTATTACTTATACATTTAATATTTTTATATGCACCTATGTACTAGTATACTTATTATAGTGACATTCATAAAATAATAAGTATCTACTCTAAATTCTTTTCGAAAATCTTTTATCACGTATATATTAAGGTGAATCTTCGAAATATAACACTGAGAATTTATAATAAATCACTCAATTTTAACAAAAAATATTACGATAATCCACACAATTTGTTAACGCTAATAATAGAAGTGTACCTACCATCGCAATGTATTACTGTTTAAATATTTTTTTACAAGTTAATAATGATAAACCATGCCTGAGTTCTTACACTTTAAATCTATACAAATACTACTGTAGGTTTTTTATCAATCTTCGTTTTCGTTTTTATTTGTCCGAAATCTTCCACAACTATTGTCATTCATCTGTTTTAAGAAAACGCTATAATCTACTGAAAATAACCTCCGAATTCTATATGTTTTTTTAAATACATATAATTCATTATTATTCTCTACGAGTATTAATGTTTTTACTTTGTATAAAGGTAAATTAATTTTTATGTTTAGAAATTCTATGGATAAATTTAAAAAGACCTTAATTCCTTATATCAAAGATATATGAATACAAAGATCACAAGTCTCATTTTATTTTGATTATTGAACTCAGCTTTGATTACAAAAAAGTGGTTTTATTTTAATTACGATACGAAAAAGAAGACAAAATAAATGAATATTTTACATTTTATGTAAATTATTCAAGATTAAATACATAACAATATTATACAATTGTTAGCACAATCAAAGTTCTTATGTAAACCAGTTATTAATTGATCTAAGAAATAATTAAATTAAAAAATAATAAGCCATACACAAAAGATAATCAATTTTATCGTACAAACCTTTGTAACAAGCTCGGAAAACTTATATCTAGGATGCCAGCCATAGCTTTTTCCATCTGAATCGGAAACATCATCCAATACTCCCGAGTCTAGACGTTTTTCTCCATCGCCCAAAACTAGCATGTATCGAACACGGCATTGATGATCGAATCCTGTACAACGGTTCAAATATACCGACATACGGCCTTCAACCGAAGTACCTAAAGAATAAATGTTAAAATAATTAAATGCCAAAAATACATCTTATTTGAATAATAATATGATTATGATATGTAAAAAATTAAATAAATACCATTCTTTGACATTTATTGATTTCAAAGAAATTTTTTTATGATGTTAGTAAAGTGATTTCATGTAGGTACATTTAAATTTGTAGATTCAAAATTAATTGATGTGAATAAATCTCAAAGTTATATAAAAGTTGATTGTATATAACAATATGTTATTCCTTTGACTAAGAAACTAAGAAAACTAAGAAAATCAATAGTGAGTGGACACTGGACAACCATATAAGTACTATAAAGTAATTGTCTGAAACTAAAATTAGGCATCTCTATAATTTTAACTGAGGCCGTAGTTTAAGATTACCTAGTAAAAAACTAAAATCTAATTGCTAGATATAAACTATACGCGTATATAATCATATTCAAATAAAAAAATATTGACTTTATATGTGTATAGTATATATTCCTAGTGACTACGAACCAATTTGTTGTATTAGTTTTTTTCTTAAGTGTTTAAGGAATAATTTTATAACGAGAACAATCTACTTCAACTCGCGTTAAGATGTATGAAGTGATATATGAGTGCTAAACACGTACCTAGTAGCATTCTATGAGTTCTGTAAGATTTCTTCAAATATTTTCTCTTAAATAAGTCTTTAATAATATTATAATATATTAAACGCCTCAAACATTTTTACTAGTTAAATTCCCTTATAAAAAATTAATTATTAATCACAATATAATTTCTTTGTTGTAATAATTTACTTCACACTTTTTTAGTTTGAATTAAAACGTGAGGTTTCGACACTACCTAATCCTTCCTCTAATTTTTAATATTTCTGCAAAATTTAAATTTCTTACACATTTATAAATATGTTTGAGTTATAGTTGTGTGATTATATTTAATTAATATTGGATAGTTCTATAAAGAAACTTTGTTACTACGCTTGAATTATAAATTGTAAATGCAAATCTAAAATCTTTAATAATTCAATACCTACCTCAATAGAGTCATTAATTTTTATTTTAGGTACATTAAAAATTTTGAACTCTTTACAATCTCTAACAAAATTCTTCAACTACATAATATATCAAATGAATATTTTAAATAACTAACTTATAGCGTAGAACCAATATCATTAAAGATTTAGAGCCTGAATGTAAGTTTTAATATGCACGATGTTAATTTTATTTTTAAAAAGATTTAAAAAATAAGTAGGTCATAAAATTAAACAACATTATGATGATCTAAATATCTTTAAATTATGTACAGAAGTAATAAAATACATCTTTAATAAAAATTTAAATCTGATAATTTTGGAAATAAATGTCTTTTTTTATATTGTAATAAGTCCGTCGAAAAAATGTCATAATAATACGTTAGTTATTAAAACTTACGTATTATCATAGTTATAACAAACCGAATATAAAATAAAATATATAATTAGGTAAGTAGTCACTACGTTAAAAATATATGTATTAAGTATTTTGTATATATAATTTAAAGGTTAGGTATACCAATCAAATCAACAGTTGACGTTGCTTATTAAATAGCTGCATAATGATAGTGAATATAAAATATATATTATAAATATTCCTAAGCAGCAAATAAACAAAACTTAATTTAAATTTTAGATTTTAAGAGAAGCGAGAAACCTATTGATATTCTTACAATGTTATTTTTTATTTATTTCTTGTGACTACTATTAAGGTTACAAAGAGTACTTCAAAAACTTTAAGCGGTTCTATTTATCGATTGAAAATTATATTTATTTTGTACTTTGAAGAAATCGTTTTTTGATATTATCAGTAGATTATTTAGTGCATTAAATAAAGTTCAAAAACCGTGATTTTAATCGAGATCTGAGCACAACCGTTTTTGTAATGCGATGATTTATGATTATTTTCGAATTTGTAACAATAATAAACAACTTATAGGAGCTAAGATAAACGAATTGATACGATACTAACTAACAATTAATTACAGGTCTCTGATTAGTTTTTCGATTCATTGATTTCATTACTAAGTTTTACATAAAGATCAAATACATAATTTTATTCATAATTATCATATGATGTAATATTGTGTATAAAGATTTCATTACAAAAGCATGTAATAAATGTACATTTATCTCTTATTAAAAATATTCTTATGAAATCTTTCACAATTTTTTCAATGTGAATTTCTGATTACTTAGCTCTTTTCAATATATTATACTACTGATTACTTATTATACATCTCTATAATGTATAAACGTATTTATGTAGTTGTTTACGTATATTTATAATTTACCTTTGAATTAAATATCTTCTACAGGAATAGTTATAAATTATATAGTTGTGAATTATGATGATCATCATAGCGTATCAAGTAATTGATAACATTCAAATGTTAAATAATAATAGGTATAAGTGTTTTAATTGATACATAGAGCTCGACCGAACAATGTTATTGTTGTTACGAAGGGGTTGTATTATACACGGGTACATAAACTATACTAATACAAGAGACAGCTGTAATAGAGGATAATTGTTATTGTTATGTAGTTCGTATAGTTTAAGTTCAATCGTGTACTGATTGCTTCTAACATATTACAATATTATTGCACCAGGATGAATGAAACGTAATAATGTGTAGTATCGATTACAGTGAAACACACATTGTAAACTTTTTTTTTCAAACTACTACAGCTACAGCTACTACATAATACTAGTCATCATGATGTCATCGCCGAGCGGATAAACGTATCAAAAGCTTATACGTAGCTTACTATCTACGTCAAACATTTCGGGACACACCTAAAATGGCGTAGATAGATGACAATATCGTCCAAATCATAATGCGTTATATAAAAACGCCTAAAAGAAAAACAACGAGTAGTACACATCGTAGGTCATTGGAGATCGTATAGGTATGTTTTATAATAATATTATAATAGATGAATATTAATAGATATACATTGAGTGACGAATTTCAACGACGCACTAAGTATTAACCCTTAAGCAAGCGCATGCCTCATTTAACGTTCATAGTTACGTGAAGGTATATCAAAACCTATTTCTAAAAATGCGTAACATAAGTACAGAAAGTTTATTTTTTTAATTTTTAAGACATAATTGATTACTATATGATACATAAATATGGATTAAAAATGTAATAATAAAAATAACTACAAAACTATGTGCTATTTTAGTTACTAAAAATCATAATATAAAAAAAAAAACAAACTTGAAAATGTCATAGTAAAATGTTGGTTTGTACTAAAAAATCTAACCTAACCCAACCTAACACTTAAAAGTTTTTACTTGAACAGAATTTGTTTTATACTAATTTTTCTTACAAATCTTTAACCTGACCTAACCTCGCGGGGGGTAAATATGAGCGACTCCCATTTCGAAAACCGTTTTGAAGCTGTTTGACATATTTTAAAACTTTCTATTTTACGAAAATCGATCAAACATTATATCATACAGACCATTTTAAATTATAAATATATAAACAAATTATATTTTTTGTAATATATAAGTTTTATTTTTAATAGGGGTCAACTAGACCCCCACGCGCTTTCTTAATGATTAATAAATAATAATCGCCAATCGTTACCGTGTAATAACTCTACGAACAGACGAAACGTGTACTTACACGAAACGTCTTTAACGCCGTGCGGGTACAACGCTAGATTCCAGTCGAACCCGCCAAACGTGAAGTACGAAGTCTCCAGCTTGCACTTGGTCCCCCTGGGCGACGCCGTGCCGTACTGGTGCTGGAGCGCATTTCCGGCCGCCGGGTTGTGGTGATTCTGAATCTGGTGGTGATGGTGCATCAGCCGGGACGTTAGCGACGTGGGCACGCAGAACTCTGTGTCGTACAGCGTGCGCACGTGACCGATGGACAATTCCAGCTGGAACTCTCCGTTCGCGTCCGTGAAGTTTCGACCGTACAGGTCGCTGACCGGTATGTAATTGCGGTTTCCTTGGGCTGGACAGTCCGTCGTAAACTTCACCTGCAACAAGACACGCACAACGTGAGTGCAATACGTTATGATAAAGGACAATGACAATAATATATTATATGGGTGTGTGTGTGTAACACTTTATAAACGTCGTAAACGGTGGATTTAAGTTGGTTCAAACTGCCCAACCGACGTTCTTAAGAGCAGCCACCGAGTGATTTTCAATAACACTTAAGTGGAACATTTCTGTAAGCTGCGGTATACCTATATATATCTACGAATCGCCGTGCCGTCATCTGTGCCCCTACAGGTGCGTTATCCGAGTATATTCTATTAATAAATTAAAATACCGATAACCGAAAGAGATCCGTTCTAATTTAATTATTTAGACTTTGATCCGTTAATCATTCCATCGAGGGTTTCAAATTTAACCATTACTTTCAATAATTCAATATAATCTCAACACGCAGAATATTATTTTGTCAATTACACTCACGTCGCAGACATTCATTACACCAACTACTTTACACTGCGGTTGATGTCGATTTTGTTATGCATTTTACACTGTTTTTGTTTCTATACCTACTTAACTACCTACACGTGAAGTTGGCCATACACGATATTGGAATTAAAATATATATATATTGACTTATACAATAATATGATTTTAATGGAAACGTTGAGTGATTTAAAATATGTTTATGGTAATATGATTTACAATATTATGAAAATTTAAAAAAAAGGTTAGTGTTTTAAAAATGATTTAAAATTTAACAACACAGTAAAATGTACATAATATTTATTCGTATACAAAAATTAAATTAAATAACACGAAAAATAAATTATAATAATGAACACTAAAAATTGGTTGAAAATCGATTTTGCAGAAAAAAAGCAAATCAATAAAATATTTAAACTTTGCTACATGCCTACATTTGAAAATTTAAGTACCTACATTATGTAAATTTAAAGATTAACATATTTTGTTATAAAGTATGTTTATGTTTCCTATATGTCAATATGCTTCATACATGAATATTTTTATTGAAGTTAAAAATAAAACTACATAGTACAAAATGTATAAAAATTTTTTTTTAATAATCTGTTATAGTAAAAAGTTTTAAAAGTAGAAAACGTGTTGAGTTTAATATGTTAATCAAGGCTTTTCACTTGTAGATTTTCATTTATCAAAAAGCGTTTAGTACTTATCGTTCTATGTACCAGTTATATTACTCACTAAATTTTATTTAAAATATCAATTGTATAATTTATAGAATATTTATTTAATATCCTTTAATAATAGGTCTTTATTTAATAAAATCAACATAATTTAACCATGGATTTTCGGCAACGTGTTTTATTAAAATATTTAGTAATACTCTATACTCTATTTACTCTATTTTAATATTTACGATAAAAATTCACGTAAAATATCAGTGAATCACTGAGAGCAAAATGATTTCAACATACAATGGATAATATTTTCACAGAAAAAAGTATCAATTTCATAATTAACATTTACGAGTACATTTTCTTTTCTTATACTAGCTAGGATTACTTTAGTCCCTTACGGCCTAACTTATAGCAATATATTACGACTTTGCTTAAAAATTCAATACTTAGACTCGTATAATACGTAAATAGCTTTACTTTACTGATTTAAGTAATAGTGATAATAAATGGGTGAAAAGAGCTTATGTACATCTATATATGCATTTTTAATCTTCAAAAAAATAAAATAACATTCCATATTCAACAATATATTTTTTTTTGTATAATACATGAAACAGTACAACTGATGGTACAATATAAGTTATGATAAAAAAAAACAAAATCTATATTAACATATTATATTTAATAAATCGTACAAATAGCAATATATATAATTGATTAGTGATTTCCTATGCTATTATTGTAAGTTATGAAATTGTACCATAATATATAAATTATAATATTAATAAACAGTTACCTATATGAAATATTGTAAAAAAATAAAATAGGGACAGAAATGATACTAATAATTTGGAAAATATAAAATAACTAATATTTATGTTAAATATAGATTATAGGTACATCAAAATTTTCAAAATGTTTAGCAGTTTTTTCAAAAAAAATTACTGATAAAGGTCAAGGAAGTAAAAAAAAACTAATATTTTTTATTCATCATTTTAAGAAAACTCGACATTCCTGAAACAATTCCATAAAAAAATAAAAGTTAACAACTAAAATATCACAAAAAAAAAAAACAAGAAATTCTTCACGTTGCTCGGAATCAAATACAGAATATAATTTGGGCAATGGTTTTACATATATAAAAAAAAACAATTTTATGTTTAGTTTACAGTAATGTATGTTTAAAACTTTATTAATTAAAGGTAACATTTAAAAACTTGTACTTAATATTATTTAATATAGCGTTGGGTTCTATAAATGGAAGGCCTTCCTCCACATATCATTCATGTCTCACCTGTCTATTTTGTTACCATACTTACTTGTTGTGCTTCTCTGGCATAGATTGTTTATTTTCTTAATAAAAAATATATTACCTAATTAGTTTTATATTTGTTTAACATAATTTTCATAAACTCAATAATTAACTATGTTTATTATTTAATACATAAAGTTGTATATTATCATGTAATGCGTATAGGTACATATCCCATAATAGAGTTATATTATTCTTTACCAAAAATACAACGAAACCGATAAGACAGGTATAGATGTGAAAAATATTTTCACAATTTATTCAAAATACCTTTAAAATTATTTTATTATCTCTGTTCTTATAAGTATAGAAATATAAAGTCGAAATTCTATAAGCGGTATAAAAAATTAATGATAATCAACAATACTTATGAGTATTATTTATACGAAATATGATAATTAATACAAATTATTAAACTTATAGTTTATATATTATATATATAATATAAAATACCACTAGGAAGACCCCGAATGCGATGGGAGGATTGTGTCAAAAAAGATGTAACAGATTTCTACCCGGAGGAAGATTGGTATATGCTATCGAAAAATCGTGAAGGATGGAGGCAGTTATGTTTGGATGTGTGGTCTAAAAGGTCTTAAACAAAAAATATATATATATATACATATATACATTTATTTATAATTACTTACAACTAATTAGCAAAATAAATTTATTTATTTTATTTTGTATGCTATTTATAAATTATAAAATCATTTTATCTAAAGACATACTATGTACTATGATTTATATTTGAATTAGAAGTACAAAACAAAGTACATAAAATAATTTGAATTTTTTTTTTTTTTTTAGTAATCGTGTTTGAAATATGTTTATATTTTTGTTACTAAAAGTATTATTTTCATGTTTCTAAATTCTAAAAACCATAAAAACTACTGTGACACGTGACGATAATATTTTTACTTTTAAAATACAAGTCTAACGTTTTATTACTTTTTTTATGGTGTGTATTTTATATGTAACTCATTCAAAATAAATAAATTCTGGGATTTTTTTTGGAAACATGTAAGAATAATAACCACTAGGTACAAACTGTTTTACAGAAAAACACTTAAATATATTATTATTTTCAATTCGAATTTACCATAATTAGCAACAAGTACCTACGTACAATCATTTATAGTATAACTAACATGATAATATGTAAATGAAAATATTTTTAGTATTTTTACTGCATAATATTGTTTACTATTAAAATATGAATAAACTAATAAACAAAGTGTTATAAATAATTCAATATCAATTAATGAACTGAATTAGCTAATGGACATAAAACAACATTAGGATAATAAAAACAAACTGCAGTATATTTAAGTAGCTATAGTAGCACTAAAAATCAGAATATACAGTAATTTTGAAAAAGCTTGGAATCTTGTATTCTTCTATAAATACTAATAAAGGACTACAATTTACGTAATTAAATAATGGTTATTTAAAAACATTTATTTATTTTAGTATATTTTACTCTACTAAAAGTATGTATGGAATCCTTAAAATATTTGTATATTAAAATTACCTAATTACATTTTAACTTGATCGATATGGTTGACGGTTGTGTATACATATCAATTAATTGCTATAAATAGAATCAACATAAACAGTTATTATGATTTTATATATTGCAATATAATATTTAATTTCTTTTCATAAATGTGTATAGCACAAAAATAAAAATCAATAAATTAAAAAATATATATTTAGTTTTAACGGTTAAATAAAGATGACAGTTTAAAATGTAAATACATTTTCACGTAACGAAATCATCAAAATTATTAACGACACTCATTAAGTATACTACTATCTAATTGGATAGATATTAATATATTTTGATGATTGGGAACTAACCATTATTTTATGATGGACGATCCTTATATCACTGTTAATGGCCAAATTTCCCTGACAGTGTGATAAATTTATCGTCCTTAGAATCTCCCGTGGGGTTCACTACGATGTAAACCGCAGACATGAAACGATGGGAAAATTCATTCGTTGGTGGGGTTGTATGGAATATAATCAAAAAGGGGTCACAGTGAACGGGAAAGTAGTATAGGCTTACACAGTAACGCGTGGGCGAAAATCAAGACTATGTTCGTGTGAATAATTTATCGAACGTCCTTTTACCGGAATTATTCAAACAGGTATGCACCATGCACTCACATTTCTTTCTTTACGAAATTTATTATTTTATTCGTTATATTGTGATGTCATTATTTCTATAACTAATATAATCTATGCACACCATCTGCATAAATTAGTCCAAATATCTCTACAAAATAAATTATATACATTAAGTATACTTTAGAGGTTGTCAGAAAAATTAATGATTCATTTTAAAAAAAAAATGTATTCATACTGAAAATATGTAAAACCAAGTTCGTTAATCACAATAAGTACACATTTATTTAAATTATAGCAAAAAAAAAAAAATTATAAGTATATGACCAATTCAATATAAAAACTAATCAATGCTATAAGACAAGACAAGTATGGTATATAATAAATTTTTCTCAGAAAAAAAAAAATAATAATAATAATAAAATAACTAATGTGATAATAAGACGGTAAAATAAATAGTAATGAAATTAATGATAATAAATACATTTAATATAATTTATTTATTTAATTATTTATTTTAAACTAAACGGGCACAGGCCCAATTACATATAATAGTTATAATAACAATGGTTCTTTAGAATATTTTAAATAAAAACAGTGAAGCAATAGATATCAGGTAAACATGCATAATAATTAATATTTATAGCTAAGAATGGATTTACAATAATTCTTAAATGAGTTAATGTTTGGTGAAAAAATAAATCATTCAATCCAGAATACTTATGAAAATACAATGTTATTGAAGGTAAATAAATGTTTTTGTTATGATTAGGCACTATCCATAGAAAAGTTATTCATATATTATAAGACGTATACTATATAATAAAAGTACCCAAAGTTAAAATAGTAGCTAAAAGCTCAGTAAAATTAATTTAAAGATAAAAACTCAATATACTTTTTAAAATTTATTTTGTTTTAAAATTACATGATAATAACTAATAAGGAAACCACATTATAGTTATTATTATTATTATTTTTTTTTATTACGTCTTATTATGGAAAGGATTAATTGGTAATATATTAAAAGCAATGATAGAAATAAGATGGTAGTGATTTAATATAATATTTTTATAGTATTCAACATAGTAATTAAATGCGAGTATAAGAAGTGTTTTAATGCCAATTTCTTCATTTAACGTGTTGATGATATAACTGTTTAACATACTATTATTCTAATAATAATATTATATATTAAACTATATTATAATAATTGCGTTTTTGTACACATAATATATATATATACAATACGTAATATGTTTGGATGAATAGATGTGTGTGTGTTGTAGTTTATATTTAATCAATGACAACTATTTTATTGTTCTTATTTTATATTCAGTCTTAAAAGTTGTTAACAAAAATGCTCCATTAATCCTTGTATTAGCTCTTCTTTACATTTTTTTCGTACGAATTGCACCCTTGGTCCTTTAACATGTTTTGGATGTATATTGTACACTGTATATTTAACTATCATTATTTATTGTTTAAAAGTTTTATTACGAAAACCTTTTATAAACCAAAAATTATAGGTAGTTAAATACTGAAGTTTTGAATAAAAAAAAAATGTTTACATAACTTTCGAACTTGATTTGTTCAATATAGCTTTATGGCTTTAAATTAATGAGGTTTTATAAATATTAATATGAATAACACATATTATTATACGATCTCTTAGCAAATTTAAAAAGTGTGAAAATACAAATTACCAAATCCCATTTTAGTTATTCCCAATATTATGTTATACTGTCATTCATTTTTCAATATTAAATTAATATTTCCATTAAATATTCTACAGTAAATAAATTACAATTCATTAGGCATAGAAATACTATTTCTTCAGCAATGAAACATTTCATAATATTTAATATCAATAAAATAATAATGTATAATATTTTTAAATCAGTTCAGCTATTATTCTATTTGTAATAATTTAGTCATAAAGCTATAAATATTGAACAAAAAATAATCAAATCTACAATAAATTGTATACATTAAAGACAGTATAACATTTTTCGAATGAAAAATTATCAAGGTTAGAAAATTATTTTGTGATTGTGTATGTATTTTACAGTATGTCTTTAAAATTTGGTAAATAAAGACCTAACATATATTTTTATGACAAAAATACACATACTCCTTATAGGTAGTTCACACATCTTATACTATATTATTATATATATAAATGATCCATTGAATATAAGACACTCATAGACAAGTTGTTTACACTTTTAATCGACAATACACATTTTACATTGTATACACTGAAGCAGAATATTATTTGAAGTATTTATATCAATAAAAATCAAATTATGTGTAAGTCATTTATTATTTATAGGTATTTAAAGTATTAATAAGTTGATAAATAGGCAAACATTTGTGAAGTGCTCCTGAAATACTTTACTTAACTCATCCAAACTTAAAATACTTATAAATCATAAAATACTCGTCAACATTTGATTTGTATATACCAAAGTACTACAAAAATATTCTATTTAAAAATATGCAATTAGAAATGTATATTATCGTTCAAAAAATAAAAACTTAAAAAGTTATAATGATAAAAAATTTAAATATAAGAAAATATGTTCATAAAACGGTATTTTTCAACTCTTTAAAGCCATATAAAAAAATATTGTATATCTTACATTAAATAACTAACCAGTATTGAATGACATTTTTCTTAAAATGTATAAATAAAGTTTGTTAGAATAACATTGTTGTAAGTAATAAAATGTTCAAAAATATATTTTCAGAAATTCACCGTAATATGATCTGTATTGTATGACTTCCTAATTTTATTTACTGGGAAACTTAAAATAAGTTATTTATTTAAATAAAATATAAATACTACAGTAAAAATATATTAAATTCACCTTGTAGTTATTATATTTATTTTAGTTGATCTTCTCTACATAATTTCATGAATTAAAAAAATTTTAATAAATACATTAGAATCACAAAACAATTCTGAAAATAATTTTTAAATATCAAACATTTTCCAAGAATTCGTTTTAAATTGGTTATTTTAGTTATTAAATGCAATGCATATTATCTACTTACTTGCTTGCCCGCAAATGATTCGTTTACACTGAAATGTTCACGGTTGAGTATAGTGAATGTGAAATCCACATAAACTCGCACTGACTCAGAGGCACTCTTCCACACTAAGTATGCACCTAACATCTTGTCAGTTCGTGAGAATGTGATTGACCACTTTTGATGACCACAAGCAAATTCTTTAGATGTAACATCTCGGTCCGGGTCACGAGTTACTGACTTGGTCACCACAAATGTAAACACATGAGTTTGAAAACGGTCCGGCAACTTAACCAACCTGTACAAGAGTGCCATGGTTGATCGATGATCGCATTACTCAGCCTGCGAACAGAAAACAAAAAATAACTCTATATTGTGTCTAAAATTTATTAGTTATGTAAAGACTACAAATAATTATAAAACCTAATACTCAAGTGTTTAAGAACAATCATACATTATATTGTTTTATTTGTATTTTTTTTCTTATATCTTATTAATTGCTATAAGCTAATAATTTGTGATAAAAAACCTTTATTTAGTAATAAAAAAATATATATATAATAATAAATTGTATTATGTTTTTCACGTTTAGCTGATAACTTTAAAAAAAAGTAATATAGAATTGATTACTTAAGTATTTATACTGATATTAAAAACCAAAACACATTTTTTGAAATAGTTACTTAAACTATTGTATTTTAATTTAAAATATACAAGAACTCATGTTCAAAGACATTCTTGACATTTTTAAAGCATAAGGATAAAAAAATGTATATTTATAATGGCCTCAAAATAGGATAGTAGCCTCTCCCCACTCCCCCTACTGCCGATCAAAATAAAAACAGTATAATACTCAATAAATATAATTTTTTCTGTGCCCAATATTTAAAATAAATTTATTTGTCATTTATAAAAGTAAATATATTAATTTTTCTTGGTTTTTAAGACATGACATCAAGAACTCATTGAGATGGTTCAATAGATGATGTTAAAAAATGAAAGATAATGAATCATACCAATAAATTTATTTATTGAAAATGCTCTTATAATAAGTGCATGAAAAAACTTTTAAAAAGAAAAAGTTATGAAAACAAATTTTATATTTTAAATTATATGTTTTTAAATTCAACATTTTTAAATATAAATTTAGATTGAAATTTTTTACTTAATATATAATATTCAAGTGCCAAACATTTAAAATTCTAAACTAATCAAAAATTATAGAAAAACTTTTGGAGATAAAATTTTATGAATCTTTTGAATTCTTTTTACCAAAACTTCATATTGTTACTAAAAATAAACATTCCACGTTGAACTCTGAAAGTCTGAAATGTATACTAATAAAATATTAATGACCAGACAAGATTGAAAATTGTATAGTTTTAGGACGGTCTCTTTAATCCCCAGAAGTTCTGTAACTTTTAACAAATTTTTATGATAATATTTTTTTAAGCAAGCGCATTCTGTTTAAGTTCATTCATTCTCTAAAGTATTTAATTTTTAATTTATAAAATAATAATTAGTTGATTAAAAATAAAAAACCATTAATATAATTTAAGTATGATAAAAAAATTATGAAAATATGCATTGTTTAGCAAAAATATAGTTGTATCAGGGAAATATAAAATATTTTCCATTAATCACCATGGTTTTTTTTTTAATAAAACATTTGTTTCATATTGTAACATCGGAAACAATATGATACACGGTTTTTTTAGACAAGTTTAACTTTAGCCTTGATATTTATTATAATTATTTGTCTTGTTTACATTCTTGACACTTATTATTCAAAAAAATACGATATGAAACCACATAAAAAATGAGTATAGTATAATAAATATATATTTGTTAAGCCTACTTGCTGAATTTGTAGATGTATTTCGTGGATCTTTAATACACAAAATAAATTAATAAATAAATATTTTATTATGTACAGTGTATAATTATTATTACTATAGTATTAAGAGTATTAATTGTTTTCAATGAGTTATAACGTTATAAGCAAATGTATACAAATATACAAATGAAATATGATTAAAAAAAAAAAACAATTATTGTGACAAAAACGACGTGGTCGTGGTCGTAAAGTCGAAAAAGTACAAAACGTGTAATAGCATAATATAATAAATAATCATGATAATATTATTATGACATTTAGTGGTATAAATATAACGTTATTCACTAGACGTGGTAACACGCATACGAATCTGCTGGAGAGAATACGCACAAAAAGAAATTGTATTATAGGTACGAGCGATGACTTTGCGATGGGTGGTTTGCGAGTATATAATATTATTATGGTGATAAACTATATGCCTAGCATAACCGGGTACAAATACGACCTGGACGTCTGGAAATAAAATAAATTCGTATCAGCGGCCCGTCGTTATTGCTTTCAACTGTAGGTATATAAATATAATATACATACAGCCTTAAAACAAAACGCTCGAAAAGAAATTCTCTTTCCGACTGCCATTTGATTATCCGAAGGACATTATTATTTTGCATATTCGGTGGACTCTTAAATGCATATAGTTCTGACTGAATCCTTTTTATGTCCTCGTTAAATGACAGTCAAGCGCATCACGGACAGCTGATGCAGATGCTGGAAGTGATTGGTCCATTTGTATCGCTAAATCATGTTGTTACGCTGACTGATCTCTTACATACGATAAACAAGATTTTGCGATCACTGATAAGACATTTTTAAAAAGTTTCTGTTTTAAAGGTGTTGTGTGTATATAAATAAAATGAATGCGACACCTAAAAAAATGCGTAAAACAGTCGCGTAATGCTATAAAAATCGTCTGACATTCGCCTTATTAAGACGATATACCTTTCCTGTCAGCGATCGGTTTATATATTATTTGTATTGTGTGAATGGGAAAAAAAGTGGTCCGTATCAATAGCATATATGATTAATAATTTTAATTAAAAATCATTAAATTATAATTTAACTTAATATTGTTTAGAATTCTACTTTTCGCTATGGTATAATTACAGTAAAGCTTATATGGTAATATTATTATACATAATACAAACATGAAATGCAAATGATATGGTTCAAATGTAATATTTTATATAAACAGTTCCTATGCGATAGTGTTCCGACTCATATGTGGCTTGATTTTCTTTAGCTTCTCTAGCTTTTTCGACAATAAAATAAACAGTTTTATTTTCATAAAGTATTCCTACCAAAAAAATAAAATTATTTTTTTGAATTAAGCTAATTATAAACGAGTAAGTATAATCTCGGATATTGTAAGTATTTCATAATTATTAATTGTTATACAAATATTTCAATATTTAAGTTCAAACAGACAACTCACCGATAGACACAAATATTTTTCTCACCAAAATGTTTTAGTTAACTTACGAATTTTCAAATAGCAAATAAACCGATGAAAATTTTCTCACTTTTACTCAAGAGTACCTACAAAATAATATTTTAAATCATTTTGTAGACAAATCACGCATTAATCGCGTGACATTGGTTGAATATTATAGAAGATAGTTAATAGTTAGTGAATTACGTTTTGACCGAATCACGCGCCAAGCGAATCATGTAATTTGTGCTGATGAAAGACGTAACTCAAACTATTAATATTAAATACAGTATCCGGTCTTATAATTTTTATACGTTTAATGTTTATATTATAACGGAAAATACTATGTAAAAAAAACTAGTATTATATAATAAAAGTTAATATCTATAAGTTTTTACGATATATTTTTTAAATAACAAAACAAACTAAATATAGTTCCTTTCGTTAAAAATATCTTATATACTTAAATATGTATTAATTACATGTTTGACAGATTAACTTAGATATCTTCTTATTTATAATTCACAAAATTTTACTATAATGATGGGTATAAACTATAAGGTAATTCATCAATATTCTTAGGATGAAAAAATAATAATCGGATATCAATCTACGAAATTATAATTTATTGGGAAACGAAAAAAATCACCAAATGATGATAAATAATGATGATAAAAAAATGTTTCCATTCTCAGCATATGATTTATCCAAAACATATTTTTAACATAATACTTTTTTTTATCAATAATAGTAAACAAATACCACGGGTTAGTGAATTTTTTATAATATTAACCACATTCCTCAGAGTGTTAAATTATCACCTCCAATATTCGTTAATGACATACATATCACGGACTTAATAATCAAAACTTTTTCTTAAAACAACTTTATAAAAAAATATGTAAAACTTCAAGCAAACTCTTTATGGTCAAACTTTTTTATTATACATTATACATATATGTATACAACTAAATTAAGAAAATAATTACATAATAAATAACCAAAGTTAGTAATAATTCTTAATCAATAAATACTAGAAAGCTAATATTAATTATGTGGGTATATAAGTATAGAAAAATAGGTTAAGTTATGATAATACTAGGTTTAGGTATATAATAAATAAGAGAAAACCAAATGAGGTTCTTCAGCAGTGACTGCTCTATGCAGAAAGTAGTTTGTTTCATTTTTACTCGTGCAATCAACATAATAACAATCCCTATAGATATTTCAATTAAAAACTTATATACGTAAAATGCGAGTAAATAAATTATACATACTCTAACGCTTTATGAGAAATAAACCATCTAACAAATTATAGATGCTATTAAATCAAAAGGCCTCGACTTCAGAATTATCATTAACGTCAAGAAAAAATCACTCCGTTTAATCTAAATCTATTATTGCATCAAACGGTTCAACAGACTATTCCCCTAACTACCTAACTGTTTTCCCCAAGCCTAACTCACATACTATTTATAATAATCAAATAACACCAACACGAAAAATATTCTCTTAATCTTAATTTAATTCTAAGCAATTTTACAAACAAAATTAAATTAATGATAACACTGTTAATTTCGTTCTTGACTACAATTAGTTTTCAGTATCTACTAGACAAAAAACATCACATCTTTTATCACATTCATTTTCAATTCTCTTCTTAACCACCCATGAAACACTAATTATATCTTGATCGTTTAAGTTATTATTAACTACATAGTAACGTAGTATATAATATATTGTCGTAAATTATTGTTGATCTCGATTTTTTATTAAATTATTTAAGTCACACGTGTTAATATACGTAAACCTCAAATGCGTGTTATACTATTTGTTGTGTGGATTGTAATATATTCAAAAAAAAACATATATATATATATATATATATATATATATATAATATAGCTATGTATTTATATATTTTTATATATTTAAACAGTATATTGTCTTGTAATCCAGTTCATTTTTTATTATGACTAATAAGAAATACAATTAATAAAGTCAACATAAACGATTCCAATGAACATACTGTTTTATAATCTGACAAACGTGCTTGCGTGTTCTATTGTGTTGTATAAACTATCGTTTATGTCATAACAATATGATCACGAAGACACGAACATACAACACGTGTGTGTTAGTCATTTAGTTATAAAATATATCATCTCACTATTTTTATTTGTGTTTAAAACTATTATCGATGTTTTCTAATCATGTTTAAAAGAGATTTTTTCAATAATGTTAATTAAAAATAAAAAATTGTATTAAAATATTTAAAAAAACTAAATATTATCTAATAAAAAAACTAATACTAACCTGTCAACAATTGAGAAGAAACTTCTTAAAAATTGCACTACCTACTAGTATCAACAAAATATCGAAAAACTAAGGCATACTCTGTAATACATAAATTGTATAATTATTTAAAAATATATAATATATATAAATATTATAAAATAGATTTTATAATAAATTAAACTGCTCAATAGAGCCTAAAAATATCATATTGCAAATTCTCTGCCTAAAATAAAATTCACATGATGAAATATATTATAATTAAAAGTTACATTTCATATAAAATTATATTAAGTTGAAAGTATAACCACCATTTATAATTAGGTTTATAGTTAATAAATGCAATACAACTAATATATTTATATATAGTTTTCATTGAATTACGTTAATGATTGCAAACTATAAATATACAAAATATTATATAGTAT
The DNA here is from genome assembly GCA_009835225.1 of Aphis craccivora. Lineage (NCBI taxonomy): Eukaryota > Metazoa > Arthropoda > Insecta > Hemiptera > Aphididae > Aphis > Aphis craccivora. The sequence goes on from VUJU01000470.1 coordinate 80,176, forward strand.
GTATAAATATATGATCGAATATAAAATAATCTTCCTGTAATAATATAAATGTTCGTAATTTATTTTTTTAAATACTTATCTAAAATTATGAGAAATGGTGAAACATTCAACTGTTTGAAAGTTACATATAAGAAGGATAAACGGTACTCTATTTTATTTATTACAACATCCGAAACAACAACAGTATTCAGAACTTATGCTACTGACATTTAACTTGAGCCCTACACGCACAATATTGACATACAAACAAGATTATTGGTTTTATTATAGTAATTTCTACCTGAAAAATAATGAAATTGAAAATATTTAGAGATTTAATGTTTACTCATAAATTCGTTATTATATTTATGTATAGTTAATAACTATAATTAATAATAATGTATTATTATAACTTTTGCTATAGAAACTCACTTAAATTTCATTGTTTCTATGAATCATATGCGAAAAATATTTATTCTATAGGTAATAAATGATTATTTTAAGTTAACAGTATATTTGTTTTTAAGTATACAAGTATACGCGTTTTAAATATAATATATTATAATTTATGTTTTGAACAAATCATAATATTTCAATTCAAATACTGGCGAAAGATGATATATAATTTTTAAGAAGTAATACAAAATCAGCAACTTTAATACTGTATTATGTATAAACTACATAGGTATTAAATGTTTTACGATAAGTAACGAAAGGTGGTTATTTAATAATTGGTATATACTATGTTATAAAACTGCATTTAAAAATAATTTTAACTGACTTTTGATGGACGGACGATTGCCCTGGAAACGTCAGTTTCAGTAGGCGTCAACAGTTAATAAATTCTACTCACCTTACAAACAACTAATTCCTAAAACATACCTAGAAGAAAATAATTGGAGACCGTTCTCGTAAAATATGGAAAAAAAATAAACATATAAAATAATTTATACACTATGAATATTATGTATAATATATACAGTAAATAAGAGGTGCGAATAAGGAAAACGATTTTAAATTAATTTAAGTGCAGTTTATTTTTTCTGTTTCAATTCATATGTTCACTACAAGCGTTATAATAATTATAAGTTTAGATTTACTTTTTTTTTAATAATAGGTACCTATTTGCCCGTGTTGTAAAATTAACTAAAATCAAGCCAAACCCAAAGTTGACAAATAACAACACACCCATTCTTTAATTTAACATTTTTTTTATGAGCATAAAAATTCCAGACATGTACCTGAGTTAGTACCGTATTGAATCCCCCACACACTGATTATGCACCTAAATCTGATTTTTATTTAAACAGCGAAATACATCTGTACCAAATTTCATTCAAACGATACTTGCCAAATAAAATACTGATACCTATTATGTATAGACAAAACTATCTTTTAATTTTTAAATGCACTAAAGTAATAATAATATTGGTCCCTATAATATATTACTGAAAGTGTTGTGATCGTAAGCCACAACAATATAAATAACGAAACAACCAGCTGTTTCACTATTACTCATAATAAGAATGTGTACAATATTAATACTATTTAATAATTGTAGTAATAAGGATAGAAAATTACTACACTAAATTAAGTAAAATTTACTCGTAATTATATATTTTTTTTATCATAATATTATGGAACAAAATATAATTATCACAAACAATCAGCCACTGCCATATTTTAAAATTAAAATAATTTATCTATATTTTATTCTTTTATCAAAGTTCACAAAATTACTTTTATTGATTAATGTTTTCAATAAAGTTGTAATCTAAGTAATATTTCATCATACACAATTATTTTGATCTTAAACGGATCGCCATTAATATTGTGGTCGGTATTTCTTTAGAAATCCAATTAAAATAGTTATCTGTGTTGATAATCAACTATTGTCTGCACGTCTTTGTTGGAATAAAGAAGCACGGAATTATTTCGCATATTTTTTAAAAGTCTTTAATTTGTTTTTTCTTTATATTAGTTAGAACATTTTGCAGCAAGTACAGTTTCACTGTGACGCTGTAATTATACTAAAATTAAAACTTATTTATGTACCTACTTTAAAATGGTATTAAAAAAAACTATAGTAATAATAATTAGTTAGTAAATTAGTTAAAAATACCTAATCACTTTACTGACTGCTGTAAATTTTCAAACATTAATAAATTATTGATTGATACATTAATACTTTAATGATTTCAATTAAAATCAAATTAGTTTAGTGTATTTTCTAAATTATTTTCATAATTTTGCATAGCGAAATTTAATATGCATAGTCATATAAATAAGTAACAGAAGCAAAGTAATACGAAAATGGCTTACTCTCACGCATCAATTAAAAAAAAAAAAAATGTATAATAATGTGTAAATTATAAATATACATTTGTTTATATTAAACAAGATTTTTTAATTTTTCAATCTTAAAAATGTCCCGTTCATGCATGTATTTTCAAATTATACGAGTGCTATATTAATAAATAAATTTAATCTCTTATTTAATTATTGTTGTTTATTACTTAATAGCATTATTAAACTATGAGAATAACAACTATAGTAATATAACCATTATACTACTGTTCAACATAATCAGTTCAGAGTGTCAGAGAAATAAATAATTAAAATATTCATACCAAGTTATTACAAAATAATTAAAGTATAAAAAAACAAATCCGTAAAATTGATAAAATTTTGAAATGATATAATACACACTTTATGATTTAATTATTAAACATTGTTTAAAAATTTCAATTACTACTGTACTAGTATAAATAATAAACACTAACTTCAGATGTGTTTAAACTATATAATACGCTTTGTATACTATCGTCAGCAAACACCACATACTTGTAATATAGAAAAACACACAATTCAAATTGAAAGTTTATGAGACAACAGAATACCAACTATGTTGTCAAATGTTGCATTTATATTAAAATGTAACAATGATGAAAGTCGAAAAACTGTTGCGCACCATGTACAGGTGAAATCTGCTATGCGGTGGTTACTAAAAGTCACAAGCAGTCATGCATATCGATTGCTGGAACATGGAAGATAATAAAACTTGTAGGTGGCGTACGACGGTCAATCGATTATGTGCATTGGCAGTTGAGTGGAGGCCAAAAGGACATAGGGTAATCTATCTGGTGGTAAATATATTTATTTATAGTTAAATGTTTTGTAAATAATTAGTTTAAAAAAAACTTAAAACAAATGTAAATACAACTTAGCTACCTAAACCATAGGAAAAATATATTAATATAGTACTCGAATATTTTTTTATATCAAAATGTTGGCTAATAGTGTTATAGATGAAGTAGACAAAAACAAATTCTAAACAAGATGACTATTGTTATATTATTGTATCTAGATCATGAGATCTTTTTTAACCAAAGACGTCAAGCTCATATAAAAATGAAATTTATTTGTATAAAATTTATAACTTAAACTCTAATTTAAACTTTACAATATAATTAATATAATATACCAACTATTATACTTAATATTATAATATGATATTTACTAATAGAATATATTACATTATTTTATTTTATCAGCACGTTATGGATTTTAAAATGATCAAAAATAATAACAAATACATTTCATTCTAAATTTAGTTTTAGAATCTACTAAAAGTTTATAAGCTAAAAATATTTATTTATATCACTGTACTTTCAATACAGTTAGCCTTATTAAAAATAAACATGGCATTAGGTCAGTCACGTAAATACTGAATCTACTGTATAAAACATTACTTTACAATTTATCTTTGAATGTTATACGCGTAACAGAGCAATTTAACTCTTTTTCAAATCTAAATAATATATCTTTAAAGATTAATATTAAAACAAATGGATCCATGTGAGCTTTGAATCAAGTTCTTGAAAGTTACTGATAGAGGAAAAAAGTTGTCTGACATAATCAAGTTTAAAAATATATGGTTTAAAAGCACATTCTAAAAAACTATTGAATTAATATTTCAATTATATTACACGTAGTCTGGAACTTTACTATCTTTTACTCAGAATAGTTTTATATATTTTATTATAAAATATAATAACATTATAAATAAATAAATTTAATAATATAATAATATAATATAATATATTTAATATTATTATTTTATTATTTTATTACGTAAATAATTAAAAATAATAACAATGAATAATTACATTTTCATCTGTATGGAATAAAATATTATTAATGTACATATAAATTGTGATACTTTAATGAATAGGTTTCTACGGAATTACAAATGTAGTCCGTTTATATTTTGTCATAATGTATAATGTAAATATATGACAGACCAAAAACGTTTCTACCATATAAGTACCAGCTTAAATTAAGATCTTCTTTTACAGAAATAAAAAAATTATAAATGAAATATTTAAAGATCAATAATATAATTGGTTTAAGCCATTCAGATCAATAAATAATGTTAGGTTGAATTGTAATGCAGTAGGTATGAAATAAAATAATTTAATAAATTCGAATATAAGAACCATGTAGGTTAATTCTATCATTTTATAAAACTGTTACTTTTCTCACCATTAGATTGTTTTTTGATAAAATTTCTATCTACTTTATAAAGTTTTAAATTGTATCATATATTTTTAATTACATAATAAATTCTACTTATGATTTGATATAAAATAGGTTTTCAAAACATCAATATTTTAGTAATATTTAATGTTGAAAACATATTTCTTTATATACGTATAAGTAACTAGTAGATATAAGTGCTTATAATTTCCATATGACGAGTAGTGTAGTGTAGTGTACAAATATCACCACTTAAAACTTTACTTCTCATTATATATTAAAATATATAAATGCTGTTTATATGAAAAACTTACTCGTATTTGTTCTGAGTTCAATATTTACATATCAACATATTAAAAAATTCTTCTACTTCTGATTATGAAATCAAAATTTTTAGTACCTAGTTTCACTATTAAAATAAATATATTGGTAAGAAAATAAGACCATTAATGCAATTCCAGACTTAAGTGAATCTTAAAATTTATTAAAAGATAGTAAAGAAAAATTAAAATAATATTCTAAAGAACTTTTAAAAGAATCATCGTGTATATTGTTTGGTCATTATAGTTATATTATAAAATATTAAATCCTTATATTTTTCAATTATTTTTGTAATAATATATATATATAGCTAACTGTGTTAAAAATTTAACAAGTGTCATCACCTAAAACAAATAACAGTAACATTTTATGTAAATAATAAATCTTATAATATACCAAGATATTATTGCAAAATTAGGACAATCGGTACGTTTAAATTAAAGTAACCAACTTTTACTGCATAATTTAGTTTAGAACAAAACTATAAGACTGTGCAATACAATAGTTTAAAAAATGTATTGAAAATGAGGATTATTAAATTAATATAATTTATCTTTTCAAATATATTATATATTAGTATATTACCGTCAGTGTTTAATTTTGTCTTTAAAACTATAATAGTTTAATTTAATATAAATTGATAATATGACAAAAACTTTTAATGAAGCCTATTAAATTGCCATAATTCATGTTTATTATTTAACTATACCCATATAAATAACTGTTTTTATCAATACAATTATTTAATTATTTATAAATTAGTATATACTAGACAATTTTAGCTATCTGTGTATAAGATACGAGTGTCGAGTATGTGTTTATAAATTCATTAAATTTTTAACATGCTACACAATAAATAAATAATTCACAACAAACATATTTTTTATAAAATGTATTTATTTATTGAAATTTGTTTATTTACCAAAAATGTTTAATTACTTTTATACTTCTTAGGTTATTTATTATCATCATTTAACATTGAAATATTATTTTTCGAATATCAGTTATTATTTTTTTTTATACATATAATATATATATATATATATATATATATAATGAATCTTATAATTAAAAAATAAAAATAAAATGTATCTATATTTTATAATATTGCTGTATTCATTACAAATAATTCAAGCCAGATTAAAAAAAAAAAAAATACACGTTATAGTAAAAATTAATATATTTTATAAACATCAACTATTTATTTTTTGAAGAAACTAATATAATTTTAATATTATTAAAACTGCCAAAATATTTCAACAATCTAAGTAGTATATATTTTATTTCAAAACATCTTGGTTTTTATTTTCGATTAAAATAATGCAGTTCAATAATAATTTATATCTAATTCATGAATTAAGAAATACTAGAAATAGCACATTATATCGTACATATAATAATTATATATAGATACTATAAGAAATAAATACAAACATGTTACTTTTCTCACAAGGGTTTAAAGGCTTAATGCTTCACATTACTATGAAGTGTATTTCATACAGATATGGTATATATAACATGAAGTGATTATTTAGAAATGTCTTTATATCTCAGAATAATAAATAATGCCTATGTGACTTAGATATTATTAAAAATAGAATGTAGATGCCAAAATGGTCCGAAATAAACTAGGATATTAATTCAATTGACTATACAGTATATATATTAAGTTATCATGTATTATCATAACATTATGATCCTTGGAAAATACTGTCATATATTATTTTAGAATACAGGTTATTTGATATATATATAAAAATCATAATTCAAACTAATTGTCTTCCTTACTCAAATTTTAATAGTCTGAAAATGCAAATATACGAAATTGTTTACTTGAATAAAGCGTATAGTTTGTTTCAATAAAATAGAAAAATTAAAAAGCTTAGTAGAAATTATCAACATTATAATAAAACATATTCATATTATAATTATATATTATTTTTTTATTATATTTGTAAGCTATATTAAGCATAAAACGCTTGAGAAATTATAATATGTCATGACAACAAATAAATTTGACAATGAAAATATAATATTCATGTTTCACAATAACACAAGATTATATATTATATGATACTATCTCTAACGTCTTGAATTAAATTGTTTATCCATAACCATTATTCTCATTCTAAATCTAAAAATACATTAAATACTTTTAACATGCATATAAAACATATTGTACAGCATTATTGAGATACTTATATGAAACGATAAATAACTAATCGTTAACCATGTTTTCCTATTTAAAAAAAAAACAAAATACCATACAAAATATTTGCATTATATCAATATTCAATACCCATATACATAAAATTGTTTTATATATTCATTTCTAGTATTATTATAATTATTAATATTCATATTGGCAGCATTAATCACTTATACAAATTACGTAAATAATATATATATATTTATTAATATACATTTTTATTAACGTATAATGTCATTCAATACTCCATTACTTTGAATACTTTATATGAAAACAATATTTCATTCCAACTTTATATTAATATTTAATATAATCTAGTATCAAATTTAAGTTTACAATTAAAATAAATAATACTTTAAAAAATCCTCTTTGCTAAAAAAAAAAAAGTATACTATGATTTATCTAAAAACAACGTTTTCATTTTACTCAACATCTTTAACATTGTATTTCATTTTATTTATTTCAATGAATAAAAACTATGCCTAGGGGAGAACCCTAGAAAATAACCACTTACGAAACAATGCTGAAAATCATTGAATAGAACAAAATCTAGATTTCATTCAAAGTTATAAAAAATAGAAAAACAAAACTTTTTATTTAAATAAAATAGAAAAATAATCAAGAACAGTATTAAACGTGACTTGTATTTCAATATACTATGATATGAGTATATTATAACGTTGTTATGGACATTTTAATACACTTCTACAATTAATTAATATATAGTAAATTACGTCATCAACTAAAAACATTTAAAAAATCAGTTTACCATTTTAAATATAATTTCTGTTACCATTAACAACTCGTCAATGACTAAATGTGTAATAATCTACAACTGCTATCTTTTTTTGACTTTTTCAAACTTGTTTAGCCCCAACAAATAATAATTTTTGTATCTATTGTGGTATTACAGGCTTAGAAGAGTGAATTATTTTTAAAAAAATTCACCAAATGTATGAGGTTTCATTACAAATATAAAAATTTATTATAGACCAAACATCTTCTAAACATTATAATTTAAATAAGAATAATATATTTTATACTTTATACATAGAATATATATTTTTATTATTCAATTTAACATGCAAGATAATTAATTAATTTATTAGAATTTAATACATTTCAAGTATACTACCAATTATTATATTCAAACAAATTGTATTATATATTATGAAATCTTAAATTAAATATTTAAATATGATCATTAAAATCATTAAGTATAAATATTTTCTTAAATTAGGCTATCTCTTTTTTATTAAAATAAGCTTATATTTCAGTAAATTTTAGAATACGTAATAAAAAGAGCGTAAACATTTTCAGAGACAATACACCCAATCCACTTTTAAAAATCAAATAATACAAACAAACAAAACTCTTTGGTTCAAATCACGTTATAACGAATGTCAAATTCAAAAAGTTTTTCACCAACTTTAAGCAGGACCAAAGTTTATTTTTATTTCAATAAATCGATCTATTTAGTTGCTTATTTGTTGAGTTTGAAATATTAGTGATAACAAACTTCATATTATTTTAAGAGTTTTGAATGAAATATAATTTGTTTAAATGCAGTGATATTTGAATATTATCGATACATTTTTACTACATCCTTGAGTAAATTAATTCAATATAAATAAATACAAGTTTAATAATTCAACACAATTTTATCGTAATAATAAATTTATATCATAGCTATCATTATACAAATTCGTTTCAATAACTTCACTTGTACATCGTTGAACATGAACAATGAGTTTATTTTTATTTTTTTATTTTTTAAGACCTGTCAATTGTTAAGTGGAGTTTTTTCCGATACGTCAGATATAATTTTTCATTAATATTTCTTGATAACATACAATTATAGTATAATATTATATATATATATATATTATATTAAAATTCGTTTTAAAATAGTTTTTAGTTCTAATTATTTTAAAACAAAAGTTGTTACTAATTATTTAATCATAAATTTATTTTTTGTATAAAACTAAAACAATAAAAGTATAATAACTTAAATTAAATAATTATTGAGTTGAATTTGAGTCAATAAAAACTTTATAAAATACAACATTTTAATTTAAAATAATATCATTTTATACACAACTACACTAACGGTGTTAAATAAAAGTAGCAAATAAAACATAAATTTAAAAAAAATCCTATTATTAAATTCCCATTAATCGTACTCAACATGTTTGTAAAATAATAAATCATCAATATCAATTACAAATTTATAGTATAATAACCAAAAAAAAATCTCATCATTCTTATAAGCTAAAATTTTATAATTTATATATGATATTCATCTCGTCCATAATAAAAATAAAAAATAGAACTTTCATATAAGTATTTGACTATTTAAACCAATGTAAATTAACTTTATCTATATATATTGTAACATGAATTTTTTAAAAAGTTAAAAGAAATAGGAATGAATATAATCAATATATTAATTAATCTTTTTAAAACACCACAACCAATAAAATTATTCAAACAATCAACGAAATAAACAATTGTAAATATAGAATATGATTTGTATGGATTCCTGGTTATGTTGGCATAAGAGAAAACAAAGATGCTGACCAAAAACTCGAATAACCTACAATTTATCTCAATCTAGACTTATGAATCTGTAAAGAATAACAATATGATTTAAAATTGCAATAAATCCAATCGTTATTATTATTATTGTTGAATGGTAAAACTAATAGTTTAATTCAATAAATAATACTTTTAAAGAGATCAAGCTGTCCATAATACCATCACCCAAACTGGTCATAATATCCAGAATAGACTTGGTTATAATCAATCTACCTCGAAATAGCATCGCACACGGAGATATCTTAATCAAATATATGATTCACCTATATAAGAACTTGCGGTACACTCATCACAGCCAAACACATACTTATTGAACGCCAGCAATATTACTGAATTAAAACACTAACACTAACTTACAGAAACTCTTCAAAAAATCTCGTACCTTCAACAAAGACGCAGGTCTTTATCAAATATATAAATGAAACTAATCTCCGTCAACTATTTTAATACAATTGTTAACAATATAGATATTATTATAATTATATCAACTAAAATAACTTCGTCATTTATAAATAAAATGTTTTAAAAAATTTAAATATTGTGATAGTAAAATATAATACATAAATGTGTAATTATTAAACACGTGAGAAATATATTTTGCGAATATTTAAATTAGACAAATATTATAAGTGTGTTTTTTATACGCATTTTTTTTTCATACTTATTTTATTTTTATTATATTATAACGAACCCTATTGGAACCTTATTTTATTTCTTATATCGTATTATACTATCAAATGTTGAAGTGTAATGATTGAAAAAACAACCCTTAGAAAGTTTTTGATAAGTTGCTGTTGAAATTGTCTTACCTTTAAAAAAACCCATTACATCAATATAAACAATTTTCATTCTAAAAATAACGTGTGAATTATATTGAAAATAAAGTGAGAAAATTGGGTGTATAACACATAATATTTTCTTTTTTTCTGAGTTTATATAAAGTATCACTGAAAATTTAATTTTACAAAATTACGTATTTAGAAGCTATTGTTATTTGTTTCTAATATGTTCCAGACATTCTGACGATTAAATATTACATTGAATGTGGATAGTATGTATGACATGTTAATAAAATACTAACCCACACCGAGAAGTGTTATGGTTTGCCAAGTGGATACTCATGTATTACAATAAAACTTTGTAATGCTACAATACTGCTCATTAAATAAAACACTTTATTTTTATACTACAACTTAAATTTAAACTTCCATTACATTTAAAATTAATGGTTAACAACATTTATTTCATTACAACAATTGCAATATTATATTTAAGTTTTATTTAAAAATTAATATTAATTTATGGTAATAATGAAAAAATAAAATCTCGTATCAAATAATAATAGAAGAATAACAACGCATTCTAAAAATAACTAAAATGAAAAAAAAATCATTACTGTTGAGTTACCTATATCATCATAAGTAAGAAACATATATATATATATTAACAAATATATGCACTTGAAATGTACAATTCTAAATGAAATACTCGAGAACTAAAAGAAACAAAATTCGTATTTATAGGAAACCAGAAATTGCACTTATGTTAATTGAATTAGACTCGCCAAGTTAGAATAGTTATATGATATCATAAAAACTAAGCCAATTTATTATAAAATATTACCTTAATAAAATTATATATAGATAAATTCGTGCTCATACATTTTTTACTAGACGCGTTTGAAGAGTTAATAGAGTATAATATTGTAATGCATTATAATTATTAATTAAGGTTTTATTTTTAAATTATATACCTAAGGGTTAATCTAATCAATTGTAATAGGTACTTTGTGTAAACTGCAAAGAAAAAAGTGTATATTATCATAATAGATGGCTCCGTATTATTATTCTAAGTGCGACTCGTTTTCTCGTTTCGTATACATCAAAGAACTTTTCTATAGCACCTATATAATTAAAGTCGAGATGATACATTATACGAGGTAATACATAATATTATACGTAGGTACACACACGTATATTGAGTTCGAGAGGTTGTTCTATCAATATAATTATTACAAAACAAACACACGCGAGAGAATGTTTATAGTGATTTTCTAGGTGAAGTATACGATTTTGGGGGCACAAAATCCCAAAACGAAATCATTATATACTACAACTATATTATATATAATATATATATATACAATACAACGGTTATGACATCATCGTGTAATATAATATACGTACCAACGGAGCTATAAAAGCAATAACGGTTATTAATTATTGTCGGACGCGTATAATTGATTGAAAATTACGCGACGGCGACGCAACAATCGCGCGGCGGGAAAAAAATTAACGAAAAAACAAAAAAAAAAAAAAAAAATATGTTCTAGCGGAAAAAAATCGGCGACACGAGTGATCTGTCGGCGGGCCGGTCCGGTACCGGAACGACGACGAGGAGGAGGAGGAGGAGGAGGCGGTCACTCGCGTGCGTTCTAAGCGTGTTCGCGCGCCGGACGGTAGCGAGCGAGTGACGGGCCGCGGGCGCCGACGACTGTCGTTACACTGTTGCGGAGCGTACACGCACTACCGGCACGACGGTGCGAACCGAGTGAAATACGCGGCGGCGGCGGCGAGATAAACCTATACGCGCAACGGTTTCGACGGTTCCGGGCTGCGCTCGTGGGCATCGCGCGCTTACCTGCCTACCTATTTTATTCGCGTGATGGTGCGCAGAGTTCAACGCCGCGCCGTGTGTGTACACCGTGCTGGCGTGACGCGGCGCCGTGGCCACCGGGTTCGTGGCCATCGGGTTGGCGGCGGCGGGTAGGAACGTGTCAACGGCGGCTGCGGCCACGACGCGCGCGCAATTATTGTATCCGCGCGCTCCGCCGCCGCTCTGCCCCCGCGGCTGCGGCAGCAAACAAGTGGTTCGCGCGCAACAGTGTGCGCGACGCGCGACCGCCGACCCGTACACCCTTGGCGGTTGTTGTTATAGGTGTGTGTTGTTTATGCGATATTATTACGATTATTATTCTGCCGTCGTGTTTTACACTACTCGCGGGGGGGCTCGCGAACAGCAGGTCAAATCATTATATTACTATTATTACGTATGCGCCATGTTACAATTTTATTATTCGAATTATTATTATTATTATTATTATTATTATTATATCGTTATCTTTATCGGTTTGTTAAGACTCGCCTAGTGGAGATGATTACAAAATTTCTCAGTGGTCGGGCTATTTTTACTACTGCTCTAGATACTTGTGTACGTCTCGAAACCAATTTTGCCCACGTCACGTGCACCCTAGTAGAAAAAAAATGGTTAAGAAATCCGGTGACAAGATTGAATCCGCTGAAAATTACACGTTGACAAAGTTTTTGTTTTTACTTTTCACGAATGCAGTATTTCAGTGATTTTTATTATTTTTATTTTATTTCACAGCCGTGTCGTAGACCAGAACATTTGATTCAATCTTACACTTTGATTGTGGTTTCTGTGACTCACTAAAGAGATCTGTCGACACATTTTCTAGCTAACACTATTAAAACCGAATAATTATATTTAGTATGTACTATTTAGTATGTACTATTTAGTACTATATTTACTAGACTTATCATTACGAAATGTTTCCTACAAATAATTTTTTTTTTCAATTATTTTTGTTATAAATTTATCAAAACAATTATTTTAATGAACATCATAAAGAATCATGTAGATTTACCATTAATGTATATTTAAAAAAATTATATTTATTTCGTTTCAATCAAGTTTGAAAAACAATGGTGATTATGATATGTGTTCATTGTTTTGGCTTGTACCTACTCCTATCGTTGTGTTATGCTTTAATCCCAAAAACAATTAATCATCACATTCTAAAAATTATTTCGCGCAGAATATACAGTGATGATGATGAATTAACAGTATGATCATACAATACAACCATGAACACTAAAACTAACTCTCCAACTCTTTTATTCCAAGTCCTTCTGAATTTCCCCACTCGTCATAACTGCCAATATATTTTATATGACTACAACTAATTATGTAGATAATGAACTTCTTTGTAATTATACATTAACGGTTTATTTTGATCTATCACTACTTTTAATTTCTAAATATTTATACAAAATGTATTTTTATTATTAATTTATATGTAAAATTAATTTTATTTTTGTTTTTGGGATCCTTCTTGTAAGTTTTTACTTTTTTTATCAAATAAATTGAATAAATTAATACATTTAATAATTTTATAAAATTATATTAAACATATAACCACTACCTAAGTATTACTGAGTGAACACTCATCAAATGATAAATACCTATTGTATAATATTATCCTTATAAATGATTTCGAAATACTATTTAGATATAATTATAAAAGTATACAAACAGTCAGAACAACTCGTCACAACTATTAAGTTATACTATTTCTACCTCGTTTAATTACTTAAATAACTTATACTTTTTACTACCTATCTATTACATTAAAAGCACAATAATTACATTTTAACATTAAAAATATAAATATAAAGATTTTTTTTAAAATTATTATCGTGTACCCGTATAATCATTAATAACAACCCTAAACATAATAAAATATTTTTAATTACCTAAGACCTTTAGTATAATTAAATTTTTATTTATAGAAATATTTTAAGTAAAAAAACATTACAACTAAAAAGTGTCAAAGTGGGCTAAAGTGGCAGTGATTTCAAACCTAGTCTCAGGTGGTCACACTTTCTGAGAAAAGTGATTAAACTAAATACAAATATCACAATTCTTCCCCCTGGGGCAACGCAAATATGAAGTGTCTCAGATTGCTATCCTTAAATAACTGAACAGAAATTATAAGCCTAATATTGTCGACTGAAAGCTCAATATTAAAAATAAAAATAACTAATAACTACATAATTAATAAATTCCATAAAAAATTGTATTGTGATTTTACTAAATTATTTAACGAAATGATTTTTTAGATGATTTATAATAAATAAGTTATAAATTAAATTAAATACCTAGTCTAATGTTATAGCACAATCAGTTCAAACTTTTACTTTTTACTACAAATAAATAACTTGCAATAATCTACCCCTATATTAATATTAATATATTAAGCACTAATATATGGTTTTTATTTTTAGCAATTTACTTTAAAAAGATTTATAATTATCGTTCAATTTTTAATTCAATTTCAATTAAAAGATTTTATATTAGTGGAATATATTAGTAAAATTCATTATAAGAACAATATCTAAAAAATTTTTACCTATTTTTAAAAAAAAAAAATAGATAATATGAGCTCTAAATTTTAGTATTACTTACACTTAGTAGCTTATTTTTTATACATAACAACATTTTTTCCAAGTTATCTACACGTCTTAGTAATAGAAAACAACACAAAGAGTATTGAATTTAGCCTGCGTACTCTTTTATTTTTAGCCTTTTCATAAAATAATAATTTTTCTTATTTGTTTTAACCAACTAATATATTATATTAAGTTCTATACAGGAAACCTCTTTAAAAATGGTTTAAGAGAGACTTTGCAAAAATAAAATAATAACATACATTTTCATGTACTTATAAAGTAATTATGAAAATTTTACGGAACCCTATATTTGAATTCGGGTAAAAACAATAATAATAAGCATTAAAAACTTAGTGTATAGAAAGAGCACGTGTATTCATTTACAGTTAAACAAACCCTTTTATTGCGTCAGAAAGAAAAATGAATTAAGGATTATGCTTTTATTATTTATATGACATATAGCAGATAATATAACACTCTCTTTGATATTAAAAATTGTTTTATAATAATTAAATAAAGTTATAAAGAACTTACTATACCGTACATTATGAAAAATTACATTGTTTTGTTAGTTTAATTTCATAATACTCATATTATATTATTTATTTATTTGAGCATATTTACAATGAATAAATTCAAATGTATTTAAATTTAAACTTCTTTCAAAAATTTACTAAATGCCTTTTTAATTCCATTTATAAAAATTTAATTTTTTTTTTTAGGTACATTAATATTTTTTGTTTGTTTAGAATGAATAATAAATTACAATTCGTTTAAAAATTATTTGTACAAAATATGTTTAGTTACTCAACTGTTAACTTTGTTAACCGAAATAAAAATTTTAAAAATATATCATAGCTTTACAATATAAAATAAAATTTATAATTTATGATAAAATTTTGTTAAAATTAAAATATATATAAAATTATAAATCAGAGGCACATTTATGGGAGAAACAGAGAGGACTACAGCCACTCCCCCCTCAGAAGTTTCAGGAAATATTTTCAAGTTTGCTTTTGTTCTATCAGATATAAATCGTAAAAGTTTAATAAAATATTATCAAGAGTTATAAGTACAAGTTATTCATGTAATGTAAAAATGTACATACCTATTATATAATTTTGACGTACGATACTGCTGCATTGTTGTAATTTTAACTCAGGAATTTACATCGGAAAAAGTACTCAGCCACCCTTTCAACAAAAAAATGTTAAAAAATATATAAATGCATATTTATAATCATAGACTAATATTTGTCACCATACAAATAAAATCAAATATATTTTGAATTTAAGAACTTTTAAGATATGATAAAATATGTTAACGGTCTTCATTTCCAACATAGAAAAATTCTATAATATTTCTAAATTATTTATATAAAGTCATCATTGAAAATCATCATGTGTTTTAATAATTGTATTATAAAAAACTGAGTAGTTTGAATCCAGAAAAACATACCAATTACTAGGTTTTCTTTACCAATTCTATTACTGATATAAATTTAGGACATAATCACCAACGTTTTACGTTTGATAAATGTGCATATTCTTTTATATAATACGCCGTTTAGACTTATTCTAAATTCTCTGGAATTATATGAGGTGGTCGATATTTCAATACACTACACTAAATTACAAAGTAACATAAAAGTTTAAGAACTCTAACGACTTAAGAAATTACAAAAGATAAAATACTATGTAAAGTTTAGTACAGATATAGGTTTAATGGTGTTAAGTACACGGCTATTCTAATAAAAAAGGAAGCGGGATTTAAATTGTATATCTACCAAAATAATAAAATAATAGTAGGTACTTACATCTTACAATTAAACATAAACAAAAGTTTAAAGTGACTATTAATTAAAACTTAAAATTTCAAATTTAAAGTATAAAAATGTTTAGACTATTTTTCGATGCATTATTTTAATTTGATTTTTATTCTTTAATGTATTGACATTTATAAAGACATGATAATAAACGTAAGTATAAGTCATTTCAACGACTTTATAAAATAATTGGAGCATAAAATGTAAACAAGAAATAATGTTTACACGGTGTCTGAAGTCTGAAATTGAATTTAAAATACAAAATATACTTCTCTCAAAATACGTTAGCTATATAATATATATAAAAAATAACACGATACTCCGGCAACATGTTTCCGTACTGGATATTCATTTTAGTTGTCCCACTTCTTTCTTATCGACATAAGATGGTGTTATATTGTGATATTAAATTTGAACTCAATGTTGAATCATCGAATTCAGAATGATTGTGAGTTAAGCTCGGTTAAACACATACATTCCTGATATTTGTCAAACATTTACGATGACGATCTTCAGTATTTTTTTTCACGCTATCTAAAAAAAATAATTGAATCATTTTTAAAATAATTTATTTAACGTATGATCTAATGCGATACTAGATCTTTAAGCAAGATTCTTGAATGTTTTGGATCGCGCTTTTTATTTGAAGGCTGGAATTATAAAATATAGGATAATAAATATCTTTAAAAATATATAATTAATATCTTTATTATATATTGCATGATTAATAGATTCCTTAATTTTAAACAAAACCTAAGAATAACATTTAAAAGACATTGTTTTAATTTTTAAAACCATTTAAGAAATTAGAATTTAAAATATTAGGATACAAAACTAAGCAAAATAATAACATTTAACTAATGACAAGATACATGTATTTTAAAAATACAATCACAATTAAAACAATATAGATTACTAACATAGGCATTATAATCCAAAATCGAATATATAGAAGGACAAAAAATTAAAAAAAATCATTCTACAAATATTAAAAACTAAATTAGTATAACTTAGTTTTATAATAGTTGTATATAATTTGAATTTATTAATTGTACACGACATTTAAAATGGTATACAAAATATTTTACATATTCTAAATATCCAAGGAAAATTACCTATATATTTTATAGTATGACATATGTATACAATATGTGTAGGTATACATAATATTTAATCATCTCTATCAAATGCAACGTAATACAGTTTAGCGTTCAAATCATTGAAATAACGAATACTTAAACGATTAAACATTCTACTAGAACAGCAGATGTTATCAGTTTGTCACCTATTTATTGTTTAAGTTTATGAACCATGATAAATTAGATACAAAATGATACGCAAAGTAAAATGTACATATATTATATGACTTACACTTTTACTAAACTTGGTAAAAAACACGTTTTAATTTTTAGTACTATGAGTACATAATATACTATGATTACAGTAAAATATACTGAAGAGTTACTCATGAAAGGTAAGGTATGTACGTATAACTTACCTACACAAAAAAATATACTATAATATACTATATACTATTCTTCCCCTATTTCATGATCT
The DNA here is from genome assembly GCA_009835225.1 of Aphis craccivora. Classification (NCBI taxonomy): domain Eukaryota; kingdom Metazoa; phylum Arthropoda; class Insecta; order Hemiptera; family Aphididae; genus Aphis; species Aphis craccivora. Next base: position 98,456 of record VUJU01000470.1, read on the forward strand.
AAAAATTTTGCTTATAAAATCTCAAAATCATGTAATTTACTTTATGATAACATTGATAATTTAAAATGTCTTCGTGATTAAATTGTACCTAAATAAAGCAAAATATTTTATTTTAAACTACTTGAATATTAATATTAAAGCTACAATATAATTTCATAAAAAAAAATAACGAACAATAATCTAAATATAAGAAGGTAATTATTTAATTAAAACCATCAACTACATATGAAAATATATTGAAAAGTTTAAAAATACAATATCGCTAAAAATAAACTACAATAATAAGTAAGAATATTATATAATCTAAAAAATTTGTTTATTATTTTCTGTAAGGAGCAATATACAATCTACTGAATATAATATGAAAATGTTTTAACAAAAGCATGACCATTGTTTCAGAAACTAAAAAGTGTCCAGTTCAGATGTTAGTATTTTAGATTCGTATAAATTACTATTCTTACACATTTTTAAATATATGTCAAAAAAAAGTGTTTAAACACTTTTAAAAAAAAGTATAAATAAATAATAGCACAGGTCACAATTGGGTAAGTATAATATGATATGATAATGATACCAAATAATCTAAAGCTTATTATTAGTATGAAAACGCAACTAAGCAGTGTAAGGTTTTTGTTTAGAATGCAAATTATAGTAGTTTTAATGAAAATAGTATTGATGGCCGGCGTGATGGATAGGCAATTTCGGTACTTCAGCGTGTAGGTGGCTTTTGAATTTAGTATTATTTTAAAATTAAACTATTAAAAATCTTACAGTAATTATTCTACCATATAACCAAATACCATTGCATTCGTTATAAATTAAATAGAAAATATATTTTTATGAATTACTTAAAAAGTTTTTAATTTTTTCAAAAAAAATCTTTTTGTAAAGAATATAATTAAAACAGTGAACAATTTTAAGATCTTCAATAGACTTGAAAGACTTTTAATAATTTTAAATTTTAAATATGAACAAAATTGTTTATCTTAAAAAAATAAGAACTGAAAAGTTCATAATATGTCTAAAACCATTAAACCCGACATAAAAATTAAACTAATACTTTATAACTATAAAATTAAAACTATTAATAGGTACTAGTAAATTATACTCTACTATTACAGTTGGTGTATTAATGCATTATTTGTCAAATATATAAGACGAATCATCGTAAGACTGTCAACTGAAACATAATATGTTTGAATTAATTGTATAAACTTTTTACACTTAAATTTTACTATTTTCATTATCGACTAAAAAATACATTGTATACGTATAGTATTTACAACAAAGTTATTGAAGATAAAGATACTATGCCACATACGCCATTCTTTAGTACTTTCCATCTAATCATATAATTAATGTATTTAATATTGAGTCACAAAATTAACCTTTTAACCTATCAATGAGTCGTGATTTACAAAAATTAATTGATAGTTTGAGTTTGAAGTATTCAATTTATACATTACAAATCTTAAATTACCACTCGAACAATATTTGTATTATAAATATACCCATATATATTTTCACTTTTTCATAATTAAATATTTTATCGTTTTTGTTGCACTATTTTATTTATATTTTATCTTAGTCAAAATGTACACAAATAAACTTAATTGGTTTGACTTAATACTTATTAGTTATTAGATACATATAACATATTATATAAATTGTATTGGTCGACCGTCATCACCACGAAAACACACACTCTTAATAATACGATATAATATAATAATACAATATTAATTTTAGTAGTGTAACAATACAAACATAAATAAAATTATGGAGGTATTTTATTTTTTAACTTTATTTATTATATTATATTATATGTATACGTTCTTGTAATAAATAATATTTATCATTTATAAGATATGACGTGACACTAAATATTATATTATTTAAACATTTATACTCATGCTTACTTGTTAGTTGTTGTTGAAGTTGAAAAACAATAAAAATTAAAAATTATTATTAACCTAACCAACGCTCAAAACATTTCGATACTAAAAATAATAAACTTTTTCGACATTTTGTTATTATTATTTACTATTTATTCATTTATTTTATTTATTTATTATTTTTTTTTTTTTTTTTGTATTACAAACAACACCAATTCTATAAAAATACAAGTTTGTTTTTTAAATGCATATGACCCTTTTTTTCTTGCTAAATTAAAATTACACAAAATCACAAAAAATACATATTTCCAGCTCTTTTCTAGTAAAAATTAAGATTTAATAACATTGATTATCAATATAAATATATTACACGCCGTATTCCTTAAATAAGAAAATTATTATTTTTAATTTACTTGACATTCCTTACTCTGTAAAATCAAAATTACACAAAACGACTAGAAAACTCGTATTTTTAACAGTATCAAGTAAAATTTAAAATTTCTCAAATTAGAAGGAGATTAAACTTAAAACTATAAGCTTTTGAACCAGAACTCTTAATCATACGTTGAACCAAATAAGAACTAAAAAATTAAGTGTGATTTCAACCTTGAACCGAACATTTTAGTGTGATGTAAATTTTGTAAACTTGTACCAAACATTATGTTTAATACTTAACCTAACCGAACTTACGCCGACCTTTTGCATTAAGCTTCAACCAAACTTTTTAGTTTTACATCAATCCAAAATAACCAATTTAATACTATCAAAATTTAATTTAATATAACTTTTTTATTCATTAACTTTGCATACCTAGGTATATATATATTTTTTTTATTTTCCAATGTATATATAAATATTAAATTATAGGTACTACAATCATTTAAATTATAATTGAGGACCAAAGAACGTATATTTGGTGTCTCCACTTACTACTAGGACTAGAGAATTGGACACTAGATAGCAACTGCTGTTGCGCAATGTTTAAAAACATATAATTCACCACACAACATTTTTGATTATTCAAATATTTACCGGTCATATTCATTTTATTAAAAATTTAAAAGTCCAATATCCGAATTATATAAAATTCAGTATACAGAAATTAATGTTCATTTTTCAGAAAATACAGAAAAAAGTATACAGTTCCCGCTCGTCTACTTATTAACATCTCGTTTACAAAAACGTACTATAATACTGAATCAAAATAGACCAGCAATAACGCTAAACACTACAGTTAGCCAAAGATACATTCACGTTCTTTGTATTTATCAGTTATCGAACTAATTGAAATAACATTCACAGACAAACACCATCTTAGTCCCGGATTTTCAGTCACCCGTGTTACGTGTGTTGTTATTCTGTAGTAATATTGGATCAAATGCATTGGACTGTCTTAAAAAAAAACATAATATAACTCAATTAACTATAAATCCATTAAGTGAAACTAATTGAGAGAGTAGAATAAACGTAATTATACCATTCATAAATATCAAACTAGTTAAATATATGATGATTCGTTATTCGAATTAAGTCATAATACATCTTTTGATCAAAATATTCAATTAAAAACTGAATCTTTAGCCAAAAAATATTAAAACTTCTTAGCGTATTTCAATGTAATTTTGTACTCAATTTTAAATCAAATAAACCTAGCAAGTAAAATGTTACAGAAAGTATTATTAAATTAAGATATATCTAGCACATAAAATATTTTATCCGAAATTTAAAAATATATTAATTCTTAATAAAAATTCTAAGTAATGTAAAGAGTTTTAGTGTGTTTTTAAAGATGCTGAAACTATATCTATTAAATTAGATATATTGAGATTTTTTTTTTTACAACATTATATTTCTCTACAAAAAAATAAAACTATGTTTATTGGACATCGTCCATACAACATATTAATGTTATTATAAGTATTACATATTATAAATTAATTAAAATAAAGACATTTTTATAAGACAATTATAAGTGTAAGAAATATACAAATTTGATATTATTACTATTACGTTTTAAATTAAAATGCTTACTCTGTTATTCGTAATTTTTGTAGATATAATTATATGAATATTGGATTTTGATCGAATATATCATAAATGTATATTGATTTAAGTTTTATTTTTATGCCGACAATCAGTATAATCAATAGCCAATTTATAATATTTTTTGTTTTTAAAATAATATACAAAAACCGAATAAACACGAACAATAATATTCAATATCAACCATACCCTATAACTGATTTGTAAATAGTGTTATTAATATTGAACAATAATAGCACCAAGTAAAATATGTTTTGAGAAATAATATTGATATTTAATAATTAATGGTCCAATGTGTTGTAGAAAAAAATAATAACTGGGAATTGTTTGTTCATTTCCCCAAAAACCACTAGTATTATTTTAATGTCACTATAAAATATTAAAAACTATATAATATAGCGAGTGCACCCATGCATATTACAGCCCGAGAGATGGGAACGCTTGCTCGCTTCTACTGGTCCATAAATGTGGCTTGATTTTGTTATAGGTATACATATACTCGCATTATGTATAAAACATTAATCTTTTACCTACACAGTATGATAATTTTATTAGTATAACCACTAATATTATCTATAAAAGTAATAACATTTTTGGAAATAATTTTTTATATACTTTAAAGCCATCATAAAACAAAGTTTTTGAAAAACGTTGTTTTTACGATTTTTTATTTACTTTTTTAATAAAAAATTAAATATATATATACAAGCGTAATATTATATACCAACTGCTGTCTTTTAAAAAAGTAAATAACTTAAAAAATTATAACCATAATAAAAATATAATTACCTTCAAAAATTTTGATTTATAATGACTTCCAATTATATAACAATAAATATTTCCAAATATGTTATTATAATTATCCTTATAAAAACTACAAAAATGCAATAATTCTTCCACAAACATTTAATTAAAATAAAAATACCTATTTATATAATTAATAGTTTGATATATACGTTATATAACTTAAAATACCTAACTAAATAAATACCTATAATATATAATATAGTATATGCATTTCATGATACATTATGTGCCTAAATGTATTGTGTAGATATATAATATTGGCCTCCATATATTTTGATTGACGCGTATAAAAAATAATAATGACAGCTCCCTCTACCGACGTATTTTTAACAATCCAACTTCTGAGCGAAGAACTAACCACTAACTAGACTAGTAACCACGAGAGTCCACAACTACTGCTACTTTATTCACTAGACAGCGCATTGTTAAAAATGTTTGTTTTCAACTAAATTTTTGAATTCTAATTCCTAACCAACAGGCATGATTTACCATCATACAGTGCTACAGTAAGGTTAGATTTTCATATTTGTTCTAGTCTTTCCCCATATCAATATCGGGGTCAGGGTATACTAATGTGCTATAATAGCACACCAGCTAGGTCATATTGCCTTAGTGTTCGATGGATATTTGACAATATTAACTCTATTTCTTAATACTATAAGTTTATCATTGTATAATTTATAATTTATATTATTGAGTAATGTACCGCATAACTTTCATTACCCAGTTAGCCTCTTACAAGGGAGAATCTGTTTAATACTCAACTTTAACCATCATTACTCCATGGATTAGATTAGACCTAATTCAACAATTACCCCTCAAGGTAAAAGGTAAGAGTAAAATAAGTAGTTGGGAGGTGAACATCTCCGAAAATTAAATATAATATAATTGTGCGTGACCAATTAATCAATATTCGATCGAATATTTATGGTAGGAATTAAGGAAAATAATTTATAGTAAAAGACAAAATATAATCTATTCTATAAAAGCAACTCCGGATTTTTTATCATACATACAAATCCACGCCGTTCAATACCGTCACCATTTTTAGATTCTGAACGAAGTGATGAATGTATATTGATTTTACGATGATGTGTGTGTTTTTTTTTTTTTTTGTGTGTCTGTGTACAGCATAACTAATCGAAATAATGTACCAATTTCAAACTATGGGGGTGGTTTCCGATGTAAGTAAAATACCAGTTTTAGAGAAAATCGACTATTTTATATGGTTGTAATTCAAAAACTAATCACTGTAAATACTTGAAATTTTCACCAAATGTTAATGTCAGTGTTATCTATATACAGTTAAATTTTCAAAATATTTTGACTTTTTTTGAGTTATTTATAGACCATAGAAATATTCAATGTTTATGAAAAAAAAATTTTGAAATGTC
>VUJU01000471.1:0-54579 GCA_009835225.1 Aphis craccivora
TCGAACGTTGGAAATATTCTGTTTTTATCGATAAAAACGATTGACGTTCAGCTTAAAAAAGTATATTATAAAGATTTTTAAACATAAGTATAGATGAATTAATGATACAACAAAATTAAAACGTATTACGTACGTAGTACGTATACCTATATAATTTTTCTTTTACATAATGTTATCGTGCACTGTTTAAAGACTTCGCTTATACGGGACTTAATTGCGGTATACGCCGAGACTTTAAATTAATATTTCGCATGTAAATGATTGCAGACTGCATTATATTTTTATATGTATATAATACTGTTTTTTATGGTCAAATGCATGTAAAATGCATTATTATTATAAAACTTGCTACAACTGATATTAAAACGAGCGCATATTAATAATGCATAACAATTTATACGTTGAAAATAAACCGTGTTACAACCTAACCAAGAACAAAAAAAAAAGTTGCTATTTATAAATGTTTTGTCGGTAATATTTATTCCGTGTACAATATTATAAACTATATAATATCACAGTATGACCTACTCAATTTTTCTTCGTCTGGTTATGAATTGAATACATTTGTCACCATTAAGATTCACAACCTAAAAAAATAGTAAATCATATTTATTATAAACTGTACGGTTGCTGAGTTATGATTTCGTTCCCGAATTAAAATCATATAGTAGCTGTGGTAGGTATATTAAATATAGGTAGGTACATCATTATATTATTATGTTTTTATTTTTTAAATGGGTAATGCACCAGTGGTGATAAGTTTTATTTTATTTCTCAATATTTCGATTTATAGTTCGATACATTTCTTTTGCTTACTTTACGAATCAATTACATATTACAATACAAATATAGTACAAAGTCATGACTCGTGGTATTATTGTGTACTTACATAGTAGGTATCTACTATAATACAGTCTATACAAATCATATTTACCGCTGATAATTTTTATTTCTTGTATGTATGATAGGTATGTGATAAGTACCTATACTACCAGCTACCTATATTATTTACGATACATTGAGAATTTATGACCAATTTCGTTAAAATATTTTGAAAAGTTTGATGAATGAAACGTTATGATCAAAATAAGAATTTTCGGTGCTGTATCGAAATACGCTCTATACTTCGCGAATTAATTAACGACAGAATTATATTTAATAAATATAATGATGATCACAACGGTATTATCACAATCGACGTAATTGTATTCTGTTTAGTTAACTCTTTGCTATTTCGGAACATGTTTTGTACAGAACTCTCGATAGGAATATATATATATATATATATGTACATTTAATATAGTTATAATATATAGGTAATGAGTGCCAGTGAGATAAAACATTCTATAGGTACAAATATTTTTGTTTTGGGACGAGCAGAGTATAGTAGGATCAACACTACTGGGCATCCTGTATGTCATAGAAATTTGAAATATTCATTACTAATTAAATTTACTCATTCAAAACTTAGTTTTTATTATCAAAATATTTCAAAATAAAATTCTGCGTCTGAATTTAAAACCAAAATTTCACGTTGTCAATCACAAAATAAAATATTTTAAATATAATTTTTTAATATCTTAATATTATGTATTAAATATAAAAATAAATAAATAATATGTTCAATGTTATAATAGCGTTAATAGTTTTCAAAATAATGAATGTCTTACATTAAAACATGTACCTATATGTGTTTTACAGGTCGTCTGCCCCGGCCGGAACAACTGAAGCAGCAGCCACAGGCGCTCCGACCAAGCCCAGCTCGCTGCGGATATTATAATCGGATACCAATCGCTATCACACACAAGGTACGGCTAATATGCATACACAGAACGCGTAATAAACGCCTATAGTATATGTATATATAAAATGCATAGGTACCTACTACACGTACAATCATCTAAAATTATATATTATATTTTATGTATATAATACTTATGTGTAGTATATACGTCTCCCGACTGATACGACCTCGACGCGGTCGTCTGGGAATGTATATAATAATATATGTATAAAATATCTACTGCGTCGGCCCTGCAGCCGTGTGCAATGTGCATTATATTCCATAGACGCGTAATACGTAATAAGTATAGGTAAAGATATTACGAGTGTCGCAAAAAAAAAAATAAATGGATAAATAATTCAATAGCTTTAACAAATATTATGATTATATATGTTTATTAGTTTTATAGATTATATTATGGTCGATATGTGGAACAAAAAATTAATCATTACAATGCAATTTTTCGCCAATTCGTTTTAATTGTTGCAGACACAATTATTATTATAGTGCCGTGCATTATATCTTTATAACAAAATGCAGCGAAGACGGCAGCAGTGCTACTACAAGCATAGGTACCTACCTGCTAATAAAACCGATTTCAATCAATAAAATATTATATTATAGTGTGCAGGAAAATGAAATAAAAAACATCTGTTCGGGAAATTTACTATATTAACTTTCTCCGAGTTCGCGTAAATAAATTAATAACAGTAGGTACCAATGTATTATACAAAACATTACAAACGCGATATGATGTGCGCCTACAACAAAACTGCACTAGCCCATAGCCCACAGATTTATGATATGCATTCTTGATGACTTCATTTCGAAAATGGCCAATGGGCATAAAAAACGCAATGTGCCGCAGTACCCATACTTGTATTATAATATAATATTATTGGATTATAATGACCGAGAATATACGTATATAATATGTATATACGCTTAACAATAATAAAAACCATTATTATAGAGCCACAGATGAGTTGTAGTGTATCTCTATGTACTCGTTCACCGTCTCCCCCTGGATCTCACGCCGTGGCTAAACTTTCCCATCATCCGTCCATCCCCCCTACACCGATCTGCGGTGCGGTAACCGCTGTAACCGCCCAACCGAGTGTTTCGGTAGGTATATATACAGTCATCGTGCGCGCGGTTTTCGACTGCATTAAAAACGAATAATACAACAACAACAATAATAATATTATATCGTAATAACAGCGGCGGTAGCGGTCGTCAGCGGTGGGGAAATTGTACGTATTAAAAAAAAATTAAAAAGAAGAGAAACCAGTTCTCCGTACGAAACACAGAAATTATGGGTTCCTAAACGAATGGCGAGTGACGACCTATCGTTACACATAATAATAATATATTCATTATAAACATGTTAATAATAATATTATATTACACGATCGGCATGCGTCTATAAATAAGACGCAGACAAGACGCGTATATATATAGGTACGATGACCGTTCTTCCGCCTGCTGCACCATCACATAATATATTACATACTATATTACTTTATGTTTACTTACAAAGTTTGAATTTTTCTTTTCGGTTTCTATACCATCGATTCCGTCAATAGTGTGCTATTCAGCTAAATTAGGTATATATAGGTATAGTTATTAAATATTTACAATATAATATCTACTATAAGTACTTGCGTATTATTTTTTATCTTACCGTGAGATTATTACAAACACCTTTCCACATGTGTATTTGAGGGAAATTTGTAAAAACCAAATATTTTATTATCCTCTATAATACATACATAGGTACAATTTAACTTAAATATGGACACTACAGGTAATATCAAGAGATTGTATTGTATACAACTTATAGGCATTAGGTACACATATCTTTTATTGATAGAGTAACTCAATGAAAAATGTTTGTCTATACATTGTCAGTATATAGGTACAATAAATACCAATATATGTCAGTATGTCACGTTATAATATATTACCTATATCATACTCGTGCTATTTTTATAGTGACATACATTTTTATCTTTTATTAGAACTGTACAATATATGTAATAGAATGCATCGGTTCTTAAAAAATTATAAAAATTAAAACATAAATATAGTATTACATATATAAATATTTGAAAAGGGTTATATGACGAATATAAATGGCGTTGATGAATTGCCAATAACTGACGTTTCGGAAATTGTTTTGTTTTAATATGAATAAGCGCTTTAATAACGATCAAGTTGTGTAAACCGATGCCGTATTTGTTAAAATTTAAAAATGATTGAATAAAAAAAATAATATTTTTTCGAACCCGACACAAGTGCACGTTTTCTCATATTTAAATATTTTTACTCATAAACATTATCGAAAATTAAATCACACCGTGTGTTTTCAAAATATTACCTATATATGTAATAGTAATCAACACAATAATTTGGCTTCAATTATTATACATGTTGACATGTTGTTAAAGCGTAATTCATTTAAAACACATAAAGCCATAGATATAGATAAAGTAGTATATAGTATAAAGTACTTTATTCTTCCTAATCATATTCTATATTATACAAAATATTTGTAAAGTAATCAAACTTAAAATAAAATGAATTATTATTTAAAAATGTGAAAATGCGCAAGTATTATATAACACTAAGCGTATATTTTATGTACACATTATCGGAAGTCGTAATTACAATAATTAATATGCTGCAGTAAGTGTTTATTTGTATTTGTTATGTAATATCATATATTCAAAGTTCAACATAGATGATCTTTAAGTATACATTATTTTCGGCTCGGTACCGTATCTAAATCTATTATTAATAGTAAGTAATACAATACATTGCTACTAAAATGGTATAATGGGTATTACGTAACGTTTGAAATAACATTAATCATCATTTTATAAAATTAACTTTGTTTAGTCTATTATAATATTATAATTATTTATTTACAATAACAATCAATATTGAACAAATACCAATAATTATATTACCTATTATAATGAGTATATACATAAAATAGAATATAGAAACATCTTTATTATTAGTTCATATAACTTACTATAATAATATACCGTTGTCAAGCACAATGAATAAAATATACATTTAAACATAAAACATGATATGTTTGGACACATATAACTTATAAGTTCCACCAATTTCGTAGGAACAGTTATAAATCATGTGAATTCTACAGGTAATTTTTTTTTTTTTTTTTTTTTGAATTGCAAAACTAAATAATAAATTATAAACTCCTCCAGTTCTAAATATTAATATAAATACCAAAGACATTATCAAAAAACCAAATCCAAATTAATTGATAAAAACTAAATTCACCAACTATAGTTAGGTATATAGTTAAGGACATTTAGTACCTACATTATGCTGTATCTATTATAAGCTTTATCAAAATTAATCGTTGACATTAAAAAAAAAAATTGCTAATGAATATTATTATTACTACGATGGAGCGTTATAGTATAGGTACCTACGTGGTTATGAAAACGAATATATGTATCTACAAAATATTATTATGTTCATTTACATCCTAGGTATTAATAAAGTTATAATGTTAACCACTAACCAGCAACACAAATTGTTGGTTTTTAATTTTTCATAGTACGTACCTACCTATCTATATCGTTTAAAAATATAAATATAAAATATATCTCAAATCTCTGTGAATAATGCAATAAGTGTTCGTTCAAATGTATTCCGACCATAAACAGGTTGAAAACGATTTGAAATTGAATTTATAGTTGCACAAACGATTTTCGGTAGACCACGCTTTAACGTTTTATTATGTATATCTGATTTTTGTTTAGCTAAATAGATAAGCGATTGGACGCGTGCGAATGAAATTAAATTTGTAGATACTACAACTATTATATAAAAAAAACTAATAAATAATAATAATATTGCTGTGTTTTGTCGTGCGCTTGTATATATTTGTATAATATCGTGATTATATTATACTGGCTACATTTTATTAACCGACGTGGTTATGATATTATATTGTAATAACGTTTCGTAATATTGGTCTAATGTTTAAACGCACAGAGCAACAACGAAACGAATGCATATAATTTACACAGTATACACATTATAATATATACACTTGCTGCGTGCTCAGTTGATTGATCGGGAAATAATTTAATTGAAATTAATTCATTCATCGTTTCGTATACATATATATATAAAATATAATATATGTGTATGCGCCTCGAGCGATATTCGTATTAATTTTTTTTATTGTTTTACCGACGACGACGTCCTATGGCTAGCTACTTGTTGATTATAATTAAAAGTAATATTTTACTATATTACGGATCTCCATGACACGTACATAATATATACTATTACTATATAGTTAATAGTTATAAATATTCGCAGCACGTGGTTTGAAAATGACCGTTTACTAAATTATATCATATAAATACTATTATTATATTATAGGTTGAAAATAATACTATTTTCGAATACACCCAGGTAGGTGTGATTGTAACCTATAACATTAATTATTAGGTATGTATTTTAATCACACTCTTACAATGTATAATACAGATGACGGAAACGTTTAAGCGATAGAATTGTTATAGGTACAAACGATATAATGTGATGGGCATTATAATAATATAATTTATAACTCGGATATGTTTGATATTTAATGGGGTTTTTTTTTACGGTCTACCTTAAAATATCATAAATATTTAGATGTACATATTATAGAGATGTATTTCAATCAGATGATATTCATATTATATTCTTATCGTAATCATAATATACATATATATATATATTTTTTGTTTTCCGCATAATATTATAATTGTTTACACCGTACAATTTAACGATAATTCAATTTTTAATAAAAACTCATTATTTAGAATAGCATGCATTTTAACAGACAATTCCAATTAAATTATACAACGTCCCCAAAGATAGTTACAAGAACTATAGATACTTAGAAAACTAATTCTAAAGTACAATGTACTGGTAAAATATTTATATTATATGTCTGAAAAATATTGGCTTATATTTGTTTAGCGTACGTGTAATAGTGTAATAGCGTATAATGATAATAATAATAAAAGTAATAGTAATAGTAATAGTAATAATAATATACACTTAAGTGAAAATTATGGAGTGATGATAATCTTAAATATCTGAGAAAATCGTATGCAGCAAGTAAACGTGTATTCATTGCTACAGGGCAAATAGGTAATCTATTTTTTGTATATAATTTTGTGCACGATGATTTTGTATTATTTTACCAGAAACTATTTATTATTATCATAATATTGTGGCTGAAGTGCACCTATAATATGATGTGTATATAGTTTTATATAGGTATTAATTACGATTCACATACGCTGTAATTACTTGACAGGTAAAATGCATACCGATAGGTTAGGTGAATACTCTAATAATAGTTATAACAGCTTTATGCCGATAATATATACCAAATAGGTAAATCTATAGACACAATTTGACTATATTTTTCGGTTAAGTTAAATTAAATATTTTTAATTATTTTTGAATTAAATAAATTTAAGTTTTGAATAAGGGATTTGGTACATTGTATTTATTAGATTAATATAAATATTATACTGATACTCTCTACCTATATTTAACTAAATGAATTGAATTCACCAATAATTTTTCTCATGCAAATCAAAGAACAACACAAATTCGTCTTAATACAATATTTTTGTTTTATTTATTAAGAAAATAATTTCTAAGAAATAAATTGTAGGTGTAGTCACTTATAACCGTATAGGTACAATAAATGATTATAATAGATGAAATGAATTTAATGGTATTGGGGATATTAAAAAATATATATATTGATTTTAAATTAACACAGAGACAAAGACCCGAAATAAGTTAAGTAATTAAGTCAGTAAAAAAAAAAATCTAAATTTACTATTAATAGCTGTTAGTAAAAATCCTGAATACTGTAACCATTTCCAATAGTGTAAAATATAATGATTGTTAAAAATATTCAGTGGTTTTTAGGAGACAAGTCTTCAAGTATTTTATTTGGATTTGTTTTTTCTCTAACATTTTTGGTTTTTAATTTTTAATGGTAAAAAAAAAAATGACTGATACAAAAATGATTTTTGGTTACCGTCCGCGGTTACTTAAAGTCTATCTATATGTATTATAAACATTAAACGAGTAAGATTGTAAGTATATTTATCGTGGACGGGAAAACGAGTACGACGACCAACACAGGAAACGTCCTGTTACATGTAACTTTATGTACAAGTGAATAGGTAGATATATAATTGTATTGACTATAATATGGACATCGATAATATACGTTAGATACTTAGATATATTAATATAATTTACAATATTATTTCAAACAAAATACTACAGTGTTATCGAAGCGGACGCGTATTTTATTATACACCTACTATTATAATTTACACGTTATTAAAAGTGGTTTTAATCGATGGTCAAAAATTGATATTATCGAATTTCGGAATGATTTATTTCGGATGTGTAAAAACCAGTCGACATAAAAAAAAAATATAATAAAAATTCAAGTTTAATTTGAATGTATTATTTTATTCTCTGGTTGGTTGGAACATGTATATGTGAGGATACGATCGCATTAAATTATAATGTTAAATATTATTATTAAATTATATTTATCGGTAATATATTGTAACATAATATTATATTATAACACTATATTATGGCGATTAAAAGAAATGAAAAAAAAAACAAACTTTTTAAAAATATTGTATTTGTTGTGTACGTATGTAACATTATGTATTATTATATTATAACATTGGATATAGATATCTCGTTTAGGATTGAATAAACTTATAAAGATTTTGCGAAAATAAAAATTTCACAACAGCCACACAATACACATAAAAATTCTTATTATATTATTATATCTATTGACGACCTTGACCTTCCATCAAAAAACAATGGCCATCAATTTAGACGATCTTCGTTTAATAGCCAACTATAGGTATATCGAAGGTATTATGGAGTGATGTGTGTGCGTAACTCTAATGCGACTTTGATTGCATATTATGTGTGGCGGCAAACGAATAGTTATTAATTATTTTAAATATAATTTCGCTTTTACTCGACGTGTTTTAATAGCAGCTATTACACGTAGTCACAACATCATAATAATTAATAAGTACACGTTTTTATAACCGAATACAAACGCTTTCGAGACACGAGTGCTATTATATGAGTAAACTTTATATAAAACTGAGTATTATTATTGTTACATACTTATATCATTTGAGGCCAAATTGAAACTTATTTAGATATAATTATAAGTGACATATGGCTATAATATAATATGATGGAATAAAGATATGACTAAATTTATACAATTTTGTGAAAAAATGTCTCAAAAATGATAACGAATTGTTCAATAGTTTTTTATGCGGTATTAAATAAAATATAAAATAATATATAAAATTAAGTCCTGGAATGAGGGGAAGAGAATTGCTATATCAACCTAGAGACATAAATCAAATCAACCCCTGAATTATCACTTTACTTAATTATAAATCGTTGGGTTCGTTTTTGATTTAAACTGTATATAGGTAATCGAAATATATATGACATATGTATATTACAAATTTATTAGCACAATAAAAATAATTTTTTAGCAATTTGTTTTCAGCTACAGAATGTATTATTATTAAACTAATGCACATTTATAAATGTTTAATTACAGTTAAAGTAAAAGGGATTTACCAGTACAATAATTACCACGTGTATATAAATTGAATTTACATTTACTTATTTTTTAATCGTAAATTAAAATAATAGACACTTTTAGTATACCCATATTTATTTATAATTAGTTAAAATATTTAGATAAGTGTTTACAGTGTATGGTGAACAACTAACATTTTTACTATGAACGCGAGTATCTAATACAACCTATATATGCCTACTATTTTTTTTCTGTAAACTGATTAGGTAACTACTATATATTTATATTCTCTATTATTTTTTTTTTTTTTTATATAAACATCAGATTCTTTTTTATCAAAGTGAAAAATTTCACTATTCCATTAAGGCGAAATATATATATGGAAACAGGGTTTATTATACTTAGGAACGAAAACATTCATGGTCGACACTCTGTGCATTCAAACATTTACAAAATCAATAATTATTAGTAGTATTGTGAATTGGTACTAAAGCCACACGGGTCACTTTAAAACTATTTTCAAAGTACGGCAATAAAATGATGATGCTTATTGTATATTATAATATAGTATATTATGGCTATTTTTTCGGCCATATTTCGTGACACAAACCATCGTCGTCCAATTAAACGTCTATAATAATATAATCTATCGTCTTTTTATATACCTGCGGCAGCTGACTATATATATATATATAGGTATATTATATGTTCTCATATGATTATAAAGGTGTGCTTTGCAGTATAAAGTGGTCAACCCTCGTCCAAATGATTTATGAGCATTACGATATAACACGATTTGCTTCGTAAAAATGATACACATTATATGTATTATTTCTGTACGCCTATTATGCGCTCGGTTTATAATCGCGTACTGCAGTTAAACGCTAAAATAATATTGTGTCGTCTGTTTCGTTTTTTTAATTTGCACTACACACACGCGCGCGCGCGCGATATCATAATATTCTGGAAACAATATTCGGCCTTAGTTTAAATCCAAGCGTTATGTATATATTATATTATCGTCGGCTTAAGAATGTGAGGCGTGTGTGCGTGTATGGTGGTTGTGGGCAAGTGCATGTCTTGTTGGCGGTGGGCAGCGGGTTCGAGAAATAATTTAATCCGGTGCGGTGGTGCGGTGGCTGCTCAGGTAAAATTCCTGGGACCGGTCTTTGGAAACACGAACATGTATAGATATATCGTAACGTGTATAATAATACACACTCATGTGCGGCCATTTTTTTTTCACCTCCTCCGAATCGGCGGCGGCGGCAATGGCGACGACCGATGAAGTTGTAATAATAAAATAACATCTAAAACCCATCGTCTCCGCGGTGCAGTGTCCCCGGCACGACCGCGCACACCTAATAAATAATATTATATATTGTTATTATAGGATGCGGAGCGAATTACACTCGATTACACAGTCATTATTGTCACCGTCGGCATAAATCGCCTATAAATAATAATCTAATACGATTATAATATCATTACCAAAATACATACAATATACATATTATGTCATATATAATATATATATATATATATTATATATATAGGTACCTACCTAATATAGTCGATTCGTTTACTTCCCGAGTCTGTGTGCATATTTTTTACGATAGAAGAAATACCACGGTAAAGACTTGAACGTATACAAAATTAACATAACTGATAATATTGTATTATTATATGTCACAAACTATAATATTAAATTGATGTTGTTATAAAGCGTGGTGACGCGGACCGCGGTCCGAAAGTGCTTTGTGTTTTTTGGAAACTATAATGTAGGCATATTATTATCTACTCTTTTAATATACCTGTATTAAACTTATTAACGCAAAATGTAACATACAAATATTAAATAAATTCGATTATATTCTGTAAAAAAAATTATTAAAATAAAATAAATATTGCATACAATTATGCAAGTGCGTGATTCCGTATTTCTTATATGATTAGAATGTTTTAAATTGTTCAGTGAAAAGCACCATTATATTAGTTTGAAAGCGAATTACGATGTAGGTTTGGCATCGAAACAATATTTTCAAATAAATCAAACGTTCAGTACGTTTAAACCATCATGTGATTTAAATTGCCGACTAATAACACTAAAATACACCTACACGAAAACCAACTATACAGTTCTGACGCTTAAAAAAAATGTTTACCTATAATAATAATAATGTTATATAAATAGCTATACCTATGACTTATTATATGACACATAAAGGTATTGCGGACATGTCGTTGTCAAGGCATTATAAAATATCACTGCAAACATGTATATTATAATATTACTCATCTACGAACGGTATTGTAATGTTTTAATAACAAGTGTGACGTAGTTATCATTTTATGTATGATAATAAACTAGTCGGGCGCCTTATAATTTATAAACGTTCACAACACAATTCTATGGAGTCTGAATATATTATTATATTAATTCTCGCTGGAAAATTCCCATGCAAGTAGGTAACTGTTACCTGCTATAATATAGATTTAATTAATTAATAAGTATAATAATTTATATACCTACACGTTATACGTTATTAATAAATACACGCACCTATAGCAGATTTGCATGGTAAAATATAGTTACAAATTGTGTTTGCACGATTATAAGAACGTATTCAATTTGTGATTTGATTCAGTGCGTGAGTACATGACATTATAATATTATTACCTATGTTGGAATTATATCAGGAGTCGGAATCGTTCAAATATATTATCGACGATTAAACGTACTTTAAACAGTTTATCAGTTAGGAAAATATTATGTACCTTAGGCTGTATGATGCGTCAGTGAGTGTGTGAGTGTTTGTGTGTTATGAAATATGAATAATTCATGTAATTTTCGTATATAATAACGTTGTTGTAGTAATCAAATTATTTTAACGGCTCCCCGGAAATAATTTCACTAACAAGCGCATCAGTATCAATTAATATTGTTTCTACACACTGCTGCAGTTCACTCATGTTTTAATAATAATTATACGATGGTTTTAAAATAAAGAGCACCTATATATCACCAAGACAAGTAGGTATACTTATATACATATCGTGTTGTAGCACGGGTTAAACATGAACTCGATTTCGGTGGTATAGAGTCATTAAAATATAAATATATCCAAACATTTTTCCGAGCATAAAAGTCACGAACGGACATGAAACAAGTACTGACGTGTACAACAACAGTGTGCATATTATCATACACGTTACAAATATTTAATACCTATATTAATATGGACACAATCCTGAGTAGTATTAAACTTGAAAATTATAAAACTCTATTAATCGAATATTGTTAGTTTATTTTTTTTAGTTAAAAATGTTTATAAAAATGTATATTTTAATGTATTGTAGATTAGAGTGTACAATTATATTAAATGTTATACATATTGTTGTATTGTTATACCTATAACGATACCTATCTAACTAAAGTATCTAAAAGTTATAATAATGTATAATATTTAATATTATATGAAGAGTAAAAAGACTTGGTTGTTATGTTTAAAAGATGTTGACTGTTATAATATTATAAATTTTAAGTATTACAGTAATATTATGAATATTTGATTACTTTTTTTTTAAATACTTTAATAACAGCGTCACGTTGGTATACATTTTGTTAATATAATTTGTTTTTACCTTTATACGAACACTGCAATATTATGTTCTTTGAACGTTTTTTATCAGTTGTATAAATTTTCATTTTTGGACCGTTTCATTCCGAAACAACACATATTATAAAAACAATAATTGTCTCATTGCAAAACAAAATGTTTGATTTTAAAGTACATAATATAATATACCTTTAGTTGATATAGCAGATAGCTATTACTTAAATATTGTAATCTATACACCGTAGTAATATCATCCGTTTTTGTGTTTGGTGCACATGTTATAACATATTTTTTCAAAAAATTAAGGGTATCCGTCGAAACATTTTATCGTAGACACACTAAATGTTTGGCGTATTATTATTTATTTATACAGTGTGATTAGTGAAGTGTAAATAATATTTCAAACGATATTTTATAAAATAAATATTTTACTCATCATAATATAGGTATCTATTTGAATGGAAACTGTCATATATTTTAAATTCCTCTGGTCCACTTTGTACGCTTCCAGTAGGTTTAATCTTTACTTTGCACGTATTCCTGCTATAAGGTATAGAATTAAGAATTTATGGCTGAACAAGCAAATTTACAATTTATAACGGCCAAGGTCTTCTAGGCTTTCAACCCTTTTGAAAATGTATAAGATTAGTTGTGTTAACAGATTTTATAAGTTTTCCAAATCAAACACTAAACATATTTGTACAATAAATCGTATACATATTTGTGTAGATAATTAGATAATTGACATGTTTTATCAAAAACTAAAAAAAAAAAAATAATTGCATTATTACATACCACCGAATTTTAAAAAGTTGTTATAATATATACAATATATACATATTTAATTTTCAGGCCTACGTATATTCCTCTACCACACTTATACCGCTATGCATCGCAGACTGCAAACAGTGTGTTTTTATGGATATGACATGAGCAAGTCTCGGTCGGTGTGAAAAATAGTGATTAATTACGATCTGTGCACGTCTGCGGCGACGATAAAAAAAACAAAAAAATTACTATTTACCGCAGGAAGGAAAACGGCCATACCAGTTCATCTATACTATACAGAAGTGGCGCCCACCGGAGATGATCGGAATCATGTCCGGATATATAGCATACAACTATAAGTACATAATACACACACACATATAGATGGAAGCTATCATTGTATAGAGCCGATCACTGGGTTAAAATAATATAAGCCCATGTGATATGTGTGTGCACTGTTCGTCGCCCGATTGAAACAATACACCTAATTTATCTCGTTTCCTATGTACCCGTGTAACCTTCCGCTCTCGCTCCATATCTGTAGCAGCAACCCAGTTTATGTCACGGCCACGGTGGCGGCGGTCGAATTTCTGACGGCGGAAGGGAGTTCGAGGGGCGCGTAGGGGTTGACGCGGCGGCTCGGGGTGGCGTATAGTATGGGCCGCGAGCGCCGATAGGGCGGTGTGGGCGAAGAGGGTGCGCGTTTTCCCGCAGGAGGACGCTGCGGCGGCAGAGACGGACGTGCGGCGTGCCTGGGGAGGTCTAAAAACAATATCTGTCGTTGATAAATTGGATTTTTCGTGTGTACGCGCGCGCGGAAAAAAACTTCCGATAACCGATGACAATGCCGATGAGTAATGACGCGCGTCGCTATCATTTTTCATTAGCGCCCCCGAGGCAGGTGAAAATATGGAAATGGATGGAAATGAATTACGGTCCCTGGCGGATCGGTGGCGCGGCGCGGCGCGGCTATACGTGTAGCAGTGCGGTGCGGTAGAAGGGAAATAATAACGAAACTGAAAAAAAAAACAACGTTCGAGTGATAGAACGGTACGTTTTTCATCCACTATCGATAGCACCCATATAATAATATACGGTACTCCAGTGTGTGTATGTGTGTGTGTGTGTGTGTGTGTGTGTGTGTGTGTGTGTGTAAGTATGCATTATGAAAAATAAAAAATATATATTTTATAATATATAAAAATCCTTCGCGCGCGCCCCACTGCTGCAGTGACGTTCGCGTCTATGGAACGATACATCAATCAAAAATACATTTGAAAATTTGATGTCTACATCGATACGGGCGCGAGCGTATGATATAGGTACCTAAAATATACGATGATAATATTGTATACATATATACACGCGGCAGTTGTAGATATATTTGCTCGTATATCATAATATTCATAATGTACGCATTACTCAATCACGGCGAGCGCATGATAATATGATATAGGTAATAAGTCTCGTTGTGTGTATATAGGTATATATTATTATTATTATACACGTTTCATAACACGACGGTTTTATGAATGAAAACTATAGACTTTTATTGTGTTATAGGTATAGAACAAATATTGTTAAATAAATTTTCGAGCTTCGGTGGTGGTTTTTTTTTTATCAGTTTTTCATCATAATTATATAGGTAGGTAAATTGAACGCTAATTTTCATGGACTACCTATATTCATAAATACTAATTAATCTCTTTATGATGTAACTGTAATTATTTCAAAAACATTAACGGTTTTCCAAAATATTTTTATTTTTTTTATTTCATCTTAAATCATTAAGAAATAAGTATATTTTTCGCTACTTTCTATCGTTGTCCATTTTAAAAGACAAACTGTTTTATCCTTATTCCAAAGTAGTAAAATATATTTTGGAATACTACAATATTATGTAACAATTTGAATTTTGACGAGTAGGTTAAAATTATAAGTAATTAAAGTTTAGATATGAGTAGAATGTATCCGATATATTCTATACACTTCAAGAGTGTCAAACGAAATTTTAATCCGCTACTCCACTTGAAATCAAACGTTAAATGCTCATAAGTCATAATTAATAAACTCCTCATTCGAAAATTGATTTATATAGATAGAAATACTACGATTAAATATTATAATCAAGCATATGAAATTAAAAACATATATTCATATATTGTCATTGAAAAGAGTAACAAACTAAAAAAAAAAAAAAATAGAAAAAATATAATTTTTTCAAGAATGTAATTTTGTGTAGGTATGCTATTTAAAAATAAATGTATTAAAAGACATGTCTTTTACGTTAAATGGATCACCCAGTATAATTCAGATTAATAGTAACCATCTGGTTTTGAGTTACACATTTTTAATTATAATTTTTTATACTGAGTGAATGACATATTATACCGTAGTATGGTACGTTGTGTGTGTGATCTAGAGAGAAAAAAAACTTTAGGTTATTATCGTAAGTTAAATCAATCATAAATAGTCCGTGATTAAAAATGTTATCATTATCCATGATTAATTTTGTTTAAATTAATTTTTATTATTTATAAAATAATATTTAATTACATATTAGAAATTCGTGAATTTTAAATAATAAATATAACTTTTATAAACTTTTATTATACAATTTTTTAACTCGAAAGTTTGCGATGTAGTGCTTCTGAACGTAATAATATGAGCCTATAATATAACATAAATGTAAATTTACGGTCTCTTTGTATTTTATTATGTTCTACTTTTAAAATCATTTTTAAGCGATTGTCAACGTCATCATGATTAAAACTAGTGATTTATGTTTTAAAATAATTATAGTAGGTAGGTACTGTATACCGGTATACGTGATTGCGTTTTTGGTAACGAAAGGCGGCGTTACAGGTCTTGACGACGCTTGTGCAAGTCGACAAAAAAAAAAACAACGTGAATGTTTAAGCATAATGCATAAAACTCTAGACAAGTGTTTTTAGAACGATAAGAAAGTACGTTTTCATGTATTTTTTTCGATAAATAGGTCAGTATAACGTCACGAAATGTGTTTATTTTGGTTTTCGTGCGATCGCATAATACAGCAACTATATTATTAATATTTTAAATGTAAATATGTTTGGGATTCATATATAACTATGTACGTATAATATATATAAAGCGATTTCCTATTTAAATATATAGTGTGTAATTATTATTACAATCGTATGTATATTTATTGTTGTTTATATATATAAATGTATTTATTATACATTTAAATAAATTCATGTTGAGTTATGGCCACACTAATAATTATTACATACTATACGACGGAATTCCATGAAGTCGTTGCTATTATAATTTATACTACTTGTATTTACATAGTTATTCAAACAAAACCGCCTATAGATACAACAAGCAGCGTGCCTATGTAACGAATATATCATTGTGTTTTTGATACTGGAAAAAGCTGTTCTAACGGTCTTAGTAATATTACAATCGTATATACCTAACCGTAACCTTCGGTCGCAAAATTGTCTATTTCAAATTTCTACCTCACACTTTTAAAATTTAATATTTTTAATTACTGCAGTTAAAGCCAATCACTGTTTGAACGATTTAACCGCAAGTAAACACGAGCTAATGACTATTTAGTGTAGTGTAATAATAGTACTATATAATTAGATACACTTTTGAACCTCCCTACTCGCGGTCACGGCACAATCAAAATACCTACAATAATCACACGAATTCTACTTAGTCTACTACCTATACGCGCTACCTATATACATGGTATGTATGATGCATCTACAAATTATACGCACGGAATCCGAGTAGCCATCAGAAACTTTGAGGCTTATTCTAATGATAAATTAATTCTAACATCCTCTTTTTCTGTTTATTTATTTATTTATTTTAAGCTCTGCAAATCCAATAAGAACCGCGTTTCCGTATCATACCTTCCAAACACACCATTACAGCGCAAATGGCACGCGATCACGAACACCGTGCAGTATACGATGGTAGGTACCTATAATAATACCTATATACCTATAGTATACCTATATAATAATTATATTATGACGTGCATGAAATTATACCGCACTGAAGAATTCGATTTCGCACGATTTAACCGTCATCGATTGAACCGTGTACTTACAATGCAAACTATATATTGCTTGGTAGGACCTATGATAGACCTGCAGGTACACACTATGGCGGAGGTCGATGAGAATCTGATGAAAATTAAAGTCACCCCCATCATGTACACGTCTTGATTAAACAGGGGTCGGAACGAAAGAATCGTCGTGACGATCGAACCGGATTTCATGAAAAACGCATTAACTTTGAAAACCGTTTATTTCTCTGACTAAACAGTCCGCCGATATATATACGTTTGACTTTGACAAATGTTCGACGTTAAGGAATTCGTTCTGCTCGTTTGTCATCGCTTTTTTTCCCATTCCATCTGCCGGAGCCCGGACGGATTCCCGTATAAACCTTATCGTACGAAACGAAAACACACACACGAGCGCATTTATATATAATAAATACATACGTAATACCCTCCGGTGCTATACGACACACACACACACACACATATTATATATATTTATATGTATTATTTACCGACTACTGCGTCAGTACGAAAAAAAAAATAAACAAAAAACCCTCCTGCGGAAACAATGAACGCCACTCGTGTGAGTGCTGTATTTCAATAATATAATAACGATATTAATATAATATAATATATACGAGCTAATAGATATTATATTGTTAAAGGTATTATTTGTCTCGTAACGTGCGGGGAAATCACAGCCGAACGATAATACATGCACCAACAAACGCACCGGATGAACCGGATAGGAAACGCTTTTGGAAATAAACTATGAACAATAGAAAAAAACCGAAAACCGAAAAGACACAAAAAGTACGCTTGTATACATATTATGATATTACGTAAGTCGGAGGAAGTAAAATATTGGCGTTGAAAAATCACTTTTATTGTGTATAAACGTAATTAAATATAAGTATATATATATTTTTATTATAATACCTGTAGTGGAAGTTGCGAAGGGAGAGACCGTTTCTCTCTGCTACCACCATCAGGGTACTTACCCCTCATCGTCATCACAGACACCGCCGCCCGTGTATATAAAAATTTTAAGGCTTTATTATTATTTTCTTTTTTCTTCCGTTATTATTATTTGACCCCCTTGTTCGCCAAGCGAGAAGTCAACACCCGGAAAGTTGTAATTACCTCGACCCGATTTAATCTTTTGTAAAAGAATACTGCTGCTGCTGCTGCCATAGAGCCACCAACACCGGCCACCTCGCGCACCGATCGTCACAGTCACCCTTTGTAGTTTTTCCACAGGGCCGGTAGTGATTTCCACCCCTAGCTATTTTTCTTAAGGTTTTTTTTTCGGTGTGTGTGTTTGGTGCCGAAATATATTGCATTTTTCGTGGCCATAGTTTTTCATTTTAATATTTATAAATAGGGCAGCGACAACCGCAGAACCACGCGCGCCGGAAGCTACCCCCTGATTGTTCAGGCCGAAAATGAATAATTTTAATTTTGTTTTCATTTTTCACCTTGTTATTATTTTTTCATTGTGAATATGTGTTTATTATATATTTAAGTTTAAAATAATTTTTCTATAAACTAACGGACTACTGAGACTTGACGAATAAATAATTGTTTATACATTTGGTTTTCATAAACATGTATAACGCATATTTTAAACTTCACAAAATCAATACATAGGTACATAATATCATTTAATTTTAGTCTAGTCGTAACACTAAAAATGTAAAAGCCATTTTTAAATGGACACATAAAACTTACTGTTTGAATAAAATATAGTGCCGTCAATAATAGTGTTTTTCTCTGGTTATAAATGTAATAAAATAAGGTTTACACATTTCAAAATGGTGTTGCGCAGTTGCAGACGCACCTGTATTTACGTACTTCGTACTTGACTACGGCGCCGGTGTTAATCAAGCAGCTAGTTTCTAGTTCTCAAATGGGTTAACATTTAAGAAATTTTGGGTCGGGGCTATAATACACAGCCTTAGTATCACTCACTTCATGTCCGTCCTACCTAACCATAATCGTCGAGATAAAAATAATATCTAAAACCTCTTTGATAACAAAAAAAAAAACAATTATTTAATGATAAAGTTTAAATAAAACAAAATATCTCGGGTGTAACGGAAAACGCTGTATTAATGCATAATACACGAATTATTAAAAATGTGATAAATTTTTGATAACACCAAAAAAAGCTGACCTCTCCGAATTTAGTAATAAGTTTTGTTTTTTATTTTCACGTCGTAGTCGTCGTAATACGGGCAGAAGTCTTTATTGTGCGTTTTGTATTCAACGTGTACAATCAAAACGCCCCCTGCTACCTCCCCTGACGCTGCTCAGCCAGACTTATTACGGCTTACGCCCGCCGGGTCGGACGGGGTACGCAAGAAGATACGATGATCCCGGCCGGGCCCCCGCGCGTTCACGAGCGGAATTCTTAAAACGGTTCGATTTTTAACACGCGCGAAACTTCATCCGTCTCTCCGGGGCTCGTGGCAACTTTGGAAATAAACTTTTTCCGCCGCCGGCTTACTGGGAGCCGGATATAAAAACGGCGGAAGCCGATTTTCGACGGAAACCCGAACACGTCGTTAATCCTATCGCCGCCGTGCGTGAGCGTGTACAGCGTTTTTAGCATCATGTACGGTATTATGTAGGTATATAGGAATAATATATTATAAAGGCAACGAACACGTGCTTGGGACGCAAAAATATATACGTAGGTATTACACAAGCGGAATGACATCTGATGAGATTTTGATACGGAATTTAAGACCACCGTAGTGTCGTTTAAACAAAAGATTACGATTACATTATGTCCATTTTGACGTCTTCGAAAGGATTTATTAAAAAAAAAAGATTACTCCAGCGACTAGTATAGTAGGTACAATAAAATAAACATAATATGTATATTACGTATCAAATAAGCTAGTTTATTAAGAATAGGTACATATTATCTCGAGGTGTAGATTTCTTAATTTTTACAAAAAAAGTTTTATCATTAAAATCTACGTTTCAAACTTCAGATCGAAGTAGTGTTCAATTAACGATTATAGAGTGTCACTTGGTAAATTGTATTATCTGTTGAAAATCTATATTGGTGCTTATCAAAACAAGTTATTATAGATATAGTGAAGATATAAAAGATTCAGAAGTGTCACCGTGACGCATTGCATCTGAGAGAATCAATATTTTAATGATATAAAGTATATAAAATTTACCACCTCTAGAGGTTGCACTGGTTGCAGTGACTGAGAATACAATATTAAAATAACATTTGAAAAATGAGAAAACTACATAATTCACAATTTATTTACGTATTATCCGGATGAGTGAAAAATAAGTGCTTTTTTATTATAAATGAAGTAAAAAATAAAAATTATGGTTAGGTGCAAAAATTGGTGTAAACATGGTTTATGACGGTTATTAATACTATAGAATCTCATGGGTTCAATACAATAAATTGTATACAATTTTAGGTATCTATATCTTCTCATATTTCGTGTTTCAAAGAAAAAACCATACCTTATTAGATCTAACTTAAATAATAGGTATGATGCGTTGTTAAAAAATACTTGGCATTTTTTTTTTTTTTTTGTTACATCGAGTATGCGATTTTTTGAACCAATGAGGGAGTAGATGTTAAACACTAAAATAAATATAGGTTAATACAAAATTGTAATAAAATGCAATATACCAAATACCGTTTACTGTCATTTAGGTGTATAGGTACCTACATAAAAAAAAAAAAAATGATAAATTTATACCAACAACTTTTGTTTTTAAAGTCAATCAAATATGAAAAAAAAAATTGTAAAATTATATTTAAAAAAACATCGACGTTTAGTACCGATCGTTTCTATCACGTCATCATTCCGTAGTCTGGTATTATAAAACGAAATGCTACAATCATGATGTTATATACAATATTATACATGCACGTTTAATATGATGTGCACGTTTTGTACTGCAGGTCGAAAGCAGCGGCGTCGGATTGATTGGTGATGTGCTCGCGTGCAGTATAATAAAAATAATATAATATTAATATTAATTTCATATACGCATATAATAATATTATACATTACAGCGTTTATTATACCGTAGGGTTACATGCGTCGGGGAACCCCGCCGCGGGCGCGGTGGAAAAACGTAATTCGAAATGTTTAAAAAATCGCTTTGGAAACTTGTCACTGATGGTATGAGACGACCGTATTCTACATACGTCCGTCTGTCTTCATACACACACACACATACCAATATATAAACATAATATGCGTGTGCAAGAGATAACAAATGAGTTCGGCGCGCTGCGTCAGTCCCGTCCTGACGGCCGAGTGTGTACGTGCGCGCTCGATGATTGATTACAATAATAATAATACGTATACGGTATGGCTCGCTCGTATATAAAATACATATACATACGTTTGCCCGACGGCCGAACCTATACCGACGACGACCCCTCGGGATCGCGGGGCAACTATAATATGCGCTGTGCACGACGACGTCTGAGGCGGTGCGTGTGTGTCTGGTTGGGCTCGAGTGTGTGTGCGTATGGGAGGTAGGAGAGTGGAAATCCGAATCGCCATTTTATCGCGATACATATTATTATGTACCTATATATACGACGTGATACATACCCTGCGAAAGTCTGGATTCGTTATTCGAGCCAGATTAGAGCAGTGTACCTATATATATAATATTATAATATTATGTATTATTTCAGTGCATGTAGATGCAAGTGTCGAGTTACGCGCGTGGGAGTTATCGATCACCTATGGTCACGCGCGCGCGAAAACGAATCCCGAGACTCGAGTACCTACTCGTATGACACACAAAATATATGTGTACAAATATATGCGTACATTTAATAATGTATAGGATATACGACTCCGATAAGGAGCGACGCGAAATAACCTAAATCCGTCTGATTTTCTACAAACAACAAATACGAGATGACCAAAAACTACTTCCACTACCCCTTCCCCAAATCTTCTAACGAACCCGTACCGATCTCCCCCGTCTACGAGTCTAGTAAAATATAGTCAGTGTCACTATATTATAATATAGTATGTATAGTTTTGCTGTAGCTTGACAGTGTACGATAAATCATTACTTATATATTACACACATATAGGTAATGCCCATATACATGGTTTTATAATATAACTAGTTTACATCAACCGTCGAAAAATAAATCGCGAATATATTTTTTTTTTGGGGGGGGGGAGGGGGATTTATGTTTTGCAAAATAGGAAACACGTTCAAAACTCGGACGTAGGAAGTATACTAAGAATAATTATAATATGGAGGTTTTACTCACCCGTCCAGCCATCACGCGTTTTTGCAGGATGCTGCAGTAAAGACTTTTCCCAGGATGCATTCCGCGGTCTACTGCCGTCTGTGCTGGCGCAACTATGCGTATATTAAAATACACATACGTTCTATAGTGACGATGTACAAGCCTCGACGAGTTGCGTTTGGCGTGCGTGGAGTTCGGTGTGTGACTAAAGTGGAATAAAAAATAAATACCACCTAAAATCGGGACCGAAATACGAAATGTACATCGGCCAGCGAGCCGGGTGCATTGCCGGGTCTAACGATGTAACATAAACGGTAATGCGTTATTTCAGCGTGTATATACGAGCTCGTGTGTGTATATGTGTGCATCACGGTCAGTGGCGACCATTAGGAAATCAATAATAATTATTACCGGCCATTAGTAAATAAATGGATCGCCGCCGTCGGGTTCGCCTATTGAATTATTATTATTATTATTATTATCGTCTGGAAATATTATTATTATTATTAATAATATTGGGTAAGGTAAAGGAACCTCATGCTGTGAGCGTTGGGATAACGCGAGCAACATAGCTGTGGACGCAATAGTCTTTGCAACCCGTTTCGCCGCTTATTTTGTTTTTATTTTTCCAGCTAAAAATTGTATAGACAGTAATTAGATACCTTCATATAAATAGTATTTTTTTTTTTTTTTTAATATGTATAATCAAGTATACAAGTATACTTGTGGAAGTAACTCCAAAGAATTTATAGAGACTTTAGATTTCTGTCCGCGGCGTTAGACTATAACGTATTCGTAATAGGTACTTATGTCATTTTTGACTGGGTGGCCTAAAAATAAAATGATTCTGTTTATTTATGTTTGTAAGCCTTTAATATTACATACTCAGAGGTTTTTAGTTAGATACCTGTAGTATAAGGTTTGTCCAATTTTTTCTGCTATTAATACTTTTTTGTATATTTTATATACCTATATATTTGCAATTTCTACAAAGTAATTACATACTCATATCTCACACTCTCACACATAAACGACATCAATAAATACATAGTATATTTTATTATATATATATATATATAATATATTAGAGGTATACTCGTAAGCCTTAGTCAGAAGTCGTGTAAGATTATCTGATGGATATTATTGCTACCTATTATAACTCACATGTAATAATTTATTTTTATAGCATGCTGTATTTCTCTTCACACAAACTTTTCATTGAAAATAAAAACATTTTTTAGTCAAAATACACTTAAACTTTAATACCTATTTAATTACTCTTAATACTATTTTCTATGAACAAGATTTATACAACTTAAACATTAATATCGTTTTTAAGATGGCTGGAACGATTTTTGCTGGTAAGTAATACCCAATTTATAAATTACCGAGTTGTAAACTGCTTAATATTCTATAAAATAAATAATTATTATTTTTAGAAAATATTTATAACTACTAGCTGTATCACAGTATAGGAATATTATACAAGTGTATATTATGTGATCAAAATCATGATCGAATCAATAATAGATCCGACCATAAAATTAAATAACTAATTTTTTTTTCGAAGAACAGATCGTATTGAACACAATTATTCAATATTTCAAATTTTAAACGCTGTCACATAACAGGTATACACATGTTTTGAGTCCTTTCCATGGTTTTGTCCTAATAGTTTGACCTAATGAAAAATACTTTCACTGTGATGTATAGACTGTTTAATATATTTAAATATCTGTATATATATATAGATAGATAGTTAGATAGATATATAGGTATCGGATTCGTTAATTAAAACAAAAACAAATGATAAAAGTAAACATTTTTTTATGGCAATCAGTTCACATCAGTTCTAATCCAGTAAAATTATTATTATTTTTACCGAATTCAATTAACAGCATCATATTATAATGACGAAAGAATTCCCTAAAGGTTACTATCTCAACAATTATACACATTATAATATAATGTAGTATATTTTTATACACTCGCTGCTACATACACATCAAGTACGTCAAATGAATAGGCTCTTGAATTCGAATTCATATGAAGGATATATAATAATTATGTACATATATAGGTAGATAGATGGCCGACATATCACATATTATCGTCTCGTCGTCTTCGCGTGTTTGGTCCTGTCGACGAGACACCAGCACAATAATATAAGCGGTCCGCCTTTTG
This sequence comes from Aphis craccivora, assembly GCA_009835225.1. Lineage (NCBI taxonomy): Eukaryota > Metazoa > Arthropoda > Insecta > Hemiptera > Aphididae > Aphis > Aphis craccivora. The sequence continues at coordinate 25,378 of VUJU01000471.1, forward strand.
ACATACAAATTCCTCTTAGATATATTTATGATAATATTATTATATTATAGTATAGTCCCGTGTCCCAACCACAAGCACGGGACGTTAATATGGAAGACGGTTCGATGGCCTTCTCGAAAACCAGTTTCGAATTCACTTGGCGGTGGCGGCATTATTCTTGTCCTAGTATGCTCTTCGCGCGTATCTGAATAAAAATCTCGTATTTTTTTATTTAATTTTTTTTTTTTGTTTTTTAATCGTACGAATCGTGTATTAAAATATTATCAAAATCCAAATGCACGACGATTAAAATATAATATATTTCGTTCTTGGGTTACGTAGAAATTCGTCTCTTTTACTCATGGATAGGTGTAATATATGTATTGTATTTACATGCATTCAATATATGAAGCTATACACGAGCATTTACATTTTATATTGTATATCATTATCGGTATACGGATCGGACGTGTGTGCATTAACATTATAATTATTTTATTATTATTATTATTATTTTTTTTTTTTTATATATATAGTACGACTCAATTTTAATCCAGAGAGGACCAAACTGCCGTTTTACGTAACAGTTATGACATTGTTTTCGTATATTTGCACGCCGACGCAATACAGAGCAGTATAGAGCTGCACACTCTATAAGATAAATTGCACAGTGGGGGGGAAAGCGCACGATAGTAACAAATTAAAAGCACCGATTTTCCGTACTGTTTTTTAAACAGGCGAATTTAATTTCCTCTGGGAAATACGATTTCCATATTCATACATATATAGAGGACGGTCGGGGTGTGTATAAATAATATTATAGTCGTCGAACGCGTACACTCGGTGGCATTGCGGCAGCAATCGAAAAGGAATAAAACGTTTACGTATGGTATTTTGTGCGTCCATAAATCCATCCCGAACGCAAATACAAAGCATCGATTGTTGTTTTGGTCAGTTTTTAAGTTGAAAATGTTCAATTATATGCACGGAACAAGCCACAAAAGGTTACCTAAAATGATATTTACAAATTTCAAAATCTATTTTTTTTTTATTATTATTATTTTAAGATATTATCATTACTTGAGTTATTTCGATTTATTTGTTCTTAATACCCTCGATGTCCTATGTAATAAAAACAAAGCTATTCAAAGATATCGATTATTTTAAATTTTTAATACAAAGTCGTTAAACGTGTTAATAATTATACAATTATTAAATGGAGTACCAGTCTTGTAATACAGAAAAAATAACGATAGGTACTATCATATGATATTATCGTACACATCATTATAATATTATTATTATATATGTATACGTCTTGGTGAACTGCAGATACCGTTTGTATAATAGGTACCTGTCGCAGAGATTTATGACGATATATTTTATGATTATATTAATCGAATGCGACCTTACAGTAAACTAATATATCAGTTCCATAATCCATACTATACACTTCACTGTTATTATCATATACGCTGCGTAGTGCGCACCTATACCGCCCGCGCACGGTCCATCACGCGGCGTCGCCGAGACTATAGATGATATTCCGCGGTGGCGACGACGTTGCGATTTACGAGGACGGTGACATTCGCCGCGAGATTTATATTTATCACCAGCACACAGACACACGGTCGAGCTTGAACGCAATAGAACGCGCGTGTAGGTATATATACGCATAAAATAATACGTACACGGACGTCTTTGTTGCGTGTGTCCGGGCACGGAGGAGGAATTCACGGTATGAGACCACGACCGCTCGCCGGGTATATACCCTCAGACCATAAGGGTCGGGGGGGTCAACTCGCGCACTGCACGCCACCGTAATACCTCTACATAATAGTCGGCTACCGGTGAGACGTGCCAAAATATTGGGCTACCGGTCGGCGGCGGCATTTCTGGGGTTTCGTGCGCGAATTTCGAGTCAGCCGCAACAATGTTTATGCATGTATATACACGGAAGCCGGTCGTGCCGCGCGCGAAAATCGATTACGGACATCATTACAAAGGTGTGTTTTGCAGCAGGTATGTGTACACCGCCCGAGACCCGCTGAAGTGCACGCTGTACGTATTATATATATTTTAGTCGAAGTGTCCTTTTGTGTGTGTGTGTACAGCTGAGCGGAAATTAATGATATTCCGCGACCACGCACACCGCTCTGCACACGACTATTATAATATAATAATACCTATCGTCCGCACTCGCCACCCGCGTGGGCGAGGTTGTCGCTACCGCCACCGCATTGCGGACCAAATGTGTACAAACGCGACGATTCTTTATATGTGCGCCGCTCTCCAGATAGGTACCTACCTACCTGGATAAATCTGTTTTCATCGAACCCTTCGCGTCTTCCGTCGCCGCACATCCGTTTCTGCAGGTACGCGTCGAAGCCGTTTTAGAAATATATTTTATCATGACGTAATAATATGCTGCACTCGTATACAATAGAATAGGCATGCTCCCAGGCCACTGCAGCGCGCAAGCTGTATATTCTTGCAGTAGGCGGTGAGAGGACTTGACGAGAAAAATATATAAATTCAAAAATTATCACAGTTTTTTTAAAACGGATTGAGAAATTCATTAAAAAAATTATGAGTTGTGTAAATTTAATATTTTCTAATACAGGACCCACGTCATATTTTATGTAATCGGTCACAAAAACGTTACTAGACAAACAATGTTTAATAATTCAGGAGGGTTATCGGATTAGGTAAACTTAATAATTTCTGTTTTTCATTAAGAATTTTTCATTAGAGGCATTCATTAACTAGTCCATTAGTCAATACTCACCTTTTAAACATCTTTTTTTTTTAACTAAACTGTAATATTACAGTTTATAGAATTTGTGATTGAAAATATAATAATACTTATAATACAAATAATATAAAAAAATGTCAAAACGTAAGACAAGTTAGCCCCACCTCTTAGAATCTGGCCCAATTGCACATTCTGTGTAGACGCTCATATAATAATCAGTTCGATTGTATATCATATTATTATAATAATAAATGTATACATTTTCAACAGCAAAAAAAAAAAAATACAAAAAAAAATACAATCCAGCGTTTGTAAATAACTTTTATTGATTAATTCTATTTCGGTTGCAGATATAGGTAGACTATAACATGTATAAGATACCACAAGACATACACAACTGTCAAACGTATTATTTCATTTAAAAAATGTAGCTAGATAGTTAAATAGATACCGTATAGATTCGTTTGTAACTGAATGTTCGATTTTCCACGTTGAAAACTCACAAATAACGGTGTAGACAACGGTCGTGATCGCCGAGAAGATGACACGAGTAACGATAAGGTAAAAAATACTCGTATTCAGTAAGTCGTATTTTATCGTTTGAAAAAAAAAAACCACTTTAACATTATTAGATAATATTATTGTACTAATAGAGACGTTTTTTTCTCACTGCACACGGTATTATAGATCGCGGGTTCAAAAGACGTGTCGATTAATTATCTAAGTCCGACCATCCGACCATAATATTATAACACATTATTAGACGATCCAGTAGAATATAATATAGCTATCGTGAGCCGACCCGCGTTGATTTCAATATTATATAAACATATTATATTACATAACATTTATTATACTACGCGATACTAATAATAATATCATAAAACAATAAACAAATAGCCAATAACCCGTTTCTCAAACCAACAAATCATTATGTACAGCTTATGCGAGATCGTTTACAGGCGACGACGTCTTAATGACTTACGGTATATGTATGTGGTATATTTATATATTATGTTATTACTGTAAACGTAGGGGGAATTGTTTTGGGAATGAAGCTGTGCATTGGGATTAAACAATAAAACGTAAATCCGACACTATTAATTTATTACACAGCACTAAACGATGTCACGTCACGAGTTCACCTTATCTATATTATAATATACTAATACAGTAATACCTACGTAGTGTATTATAGTGCGTTTTTCTCCTTCGATATATGATTAGTATTACACGTGATAATTCTCTACGGAATTATTAAGATAATGTGAAAACTGGGCAATTACGTGGTGTATTTAAATTATTTCGCTCAACCAATCGGTCAGTAACCGCCGGAAAATTGAAAATGTATATAATCGCTGTCCAAGAATGCAAATGAATATACTTATATTTTCATTTTTTAAGTACCTACTTTACTTTAACTTGGAACATAAAATGCGTTATATAAACAACATTATGTAGTATAAAGTATAAAATATCAAGTCTCTTTTAATTCAAAAATTACTAAATTTGTGTCAAACGGGGAACGCGTAAAATGTACAAAAAAAATCTTATTATATTTTTAACAACAACTATTTTATCCGAAAAATAAATTATAAGAAACAGCTTAAATTTATACAAAATTCATTATCATCACGAAAGTGTGTAAATTCTTTCGCAGTATAAAATTCATAACAAATTTAATTTAAAACTTAAAGTTTATAATTATTTTATATAAGATTTCTCATAAGTTTTTAATTGAATTAAAAAAAAGATTAGTGTAAAGCCATACACTTTTTATGAATAGTAATTTAAGTAAAATAATAATGACATTGGATATTCGAAAGTATGCATAACTTTTTATCCTCAAAGAATTTTTTTAAATATTAACCACAGAATCTTGATACATCACTATGTTACGTAAGTTATAATTTTCAGTACCTATATAGTTCAATTTTTTACTATAGTATTTTATTTTAGTATTTATACTAATTTTAAGTTGTTCATACTTATTAAAAATGTTTTATGTTGTTCTATAAATGTTACATCCGGTTAAAACAAAATTCCTCATAGACCGTAAATTTTAATTTTATGAAATATAAAGTATTGGAAATATTGTCACATTTCTTTGTTTTTGTTACGGGTTTAAAAATATCTAAATTATACAAATTATACATATATAATATATATAATGTATACAATGAATACATATTTTTAAATTGTAATAACTAGAATTTCAAAATGTTGAACAAATGTCTCCATATCTAGCATTTTCTTAAAACATCGTTGGAAATAAATATGTAAACATTTTTTGAAGTTGACGAAATTGGATATTTAGGCGGAAAAAAACGATTTGACTTTGAATAATACATTTTAGTAATTTTATTGTAATTTAAAAATTATTCGTTTATATTTTATACATTATCTATGCTGCATAATATAGGAATACATAACATTTATATATACATATATATTATATAGGAATGTCGTCGCGTAGTGGCCGATTCAGTCTGAATGAATGAATATCTTCGTATCTGTATATTATATATATAAAACCGTTACTGGTGCAGAAGCAGTGATTTAGGTATAAAATATATTATTATAATATATGCCCGTAATGCATGTAAATCAAACATTGAGATGTATTTATATACACGTATTATATATATATGTACGTAATGGTCTAGCATACACTACCGAGAGAATTCGACGAATTTTATAATAATATTCCGAGAAAGGAATATATATATAACGATCCGCAATGGAATTATTATCGGTATCAGAAATTTACATACCTATATTTATACGTACGCGCACTACACCACCACGATATACAAGTGTTATATATTATCACATATTATAACGCGTACGCGTTGGCGTAGATCAGTGATTTGCATGATTTCGTCAAAGTGTGGGTACGCGCGATTAGGATCGCGCCGACAACGACGCGTACCTATACGTTAGGTATATAAATAGGAAAAGAAAATTTCCTCGGGATAGGTATAACACGGAACGTGTTGAGCACTGCCGTGGCCGAACTGATTATTTAAATTCTAAACCGACCGATTGACGACTCGATCATAAATATCCGGGCAACAATGTCCGTGGATAGATATCGGGGCGTGTATTAATATTTATTATTCTGAAAAAAAAAAAAAAAAATAAAAATGTAAATTTTATTCCGAAAATATTATAACGTCCGTGGGTCGATAACATTTTCTCGTGAAACAACGACTTTTGTATAAAACAAAATAGGTATACGTCAACTGAATAATATGTGAGTGAAATTGATTTTCATTTAAATACAAAAACTATAATATAACGTGTAAAAAAACATGTATAGATTTATATTACCTATCTAAAATTTATTATACATATTGTGAAAAGGAAAACAGTACAAAGAAAAATTCAAATCAAACGTATGGTTCAGTTTTAATTTTTTTTTTCAATAAGTTTACTGCACAGAGAAAATACATTATATAAAACGACAAATATAATATAATCAATACAACGATATTCTAAAATACAATCTAATATTGCGCGCTCTATGTTATATATTATTTAATATTTAAAAGCTGTTCAATTTAACCTCCTGATTAAGAAAAGAACTATTTACAATCACAAGTTGGTACCTACATGGACTATAAAATTAATCTTTTATAATCAGTTCGATTGCACGAATTATTTCTATATTACAGTATAATATGATTTTAGTAAAAATTTTAAATATACGAGGTCATTAATAGTTAAGCTCATTTTTTATTTGTGTCTAAAAATTGTATTTGTAGATGCAATTTACAAAGTAAATGAATTGAGATACTTCTTTATGTATTTTAAGTTTGTTTACGTCAGTTAATTAAAATAAATTGTAAGCATATAAAAGTTAACTTTTGCATACTATTATTTCTAAATTATTAACATATGTATATTATTATTTTTTTTATATTATATTATATTCTATTGTAGATAAATTGTTTAAAAATTAACATAATATTATGATCAGTGTGACTGATTAGGCACAGTATAGCAATATTGTTGTACTATTTACGAGTAAGCTTTATATTTCAGATAATTTTAATTAGAATTTATACTCAATTAAATCTAAAGAATATATAATAGTACAATGTATTTATAAAGAACATATTTTAACATATAATAAGTAATAATCGCATTTTTTTTTACTCAATACTGATTAAAATTTCAATAGAACATAATATTTTACTTTGAAAATCAATATAAAATCAAACTATATTTTATTTGTAGTTCTTATAAATTTAAAATATTAAATTAAGACGTATAGTTTCAAGGCACATAATAATTCTATTCAATATAATCATATAAGTAACCTGGAAATGTCTAAGCTACATAGTTTCATGTAAAATTAAATTGATATAAAATATACCCATACAATATAGTTTTAAATTTATGTATATTATAAATCATACAAAAATTTAATTTAAACGAATGAAATAGTGCGATTTTTTTCGATTTATTACAAGTACGAAGTGGGTAAACACGTTCTAATTCAATGAGTCCGGTAAACGAATTGATCGACCAGGGAGATTTTTTTCCTGGTTTTTCTTTTTTTTCTTTATTTTTTGTCGACCGACGAACCCTTTTCATCCGCTGGTTTTACGTGTGCTACGCCAAAGGTTCTAAAGTAGTTTCGGAATTTGAATTCCTGCGTGGCCATTTCCCACATTAAAAGGACCCAGATGGATGTGACGCGGTACACGGACGAGAGGAGACAGGACGATGTAAAGTTCGATCTTTGCGCACAAAAGTTTCGACCTGCAGACGCCATTTGCCGGGTCCATTTTCTCTCGGGAAGCGGGCGAGCGGGAAAAAGGAGAAGGGAAAAAAATCCTCCGGTTTTCCCGGGCAGTAATCCATCAAGTGTCAAATAAGTCTTGGGTTTTTCTCCCGTTCGCCAGTTTCCCCAGCCACCACACCTCGACGCTGTGCACTTTGCCACGATATCCCTCTCACTGTTTCTCTGCTGTTACTCTTTCTTTCTCTTCCACTCTTTCTCTCCCTCCTCGCTCATCCACTCGCTCAACGAACGTCCTTTTATCCAGCAACCACCGAGAAATATAATCTATCCGGGGGCTCCCAGAGCGATTTAATCTCGTGCACGCTTTTCTTTCGGCCTGGTATTTTTTCCGCTCTCTCCCACCACTACCCACCGGCATCACACTGACGTGTATATATTATACGAACGCCTGTTATAATAATTCTGATAGTTACTTGATGGACTACGTCGACCTTTTTTTCCCGTATACTTCTTCTTTTTTCGTCTTTCCACCGTTATGCTTTTTATTTTCCTTCCTTCGAGAAAACGATAAAATTACGAACCCGGACACGCGGCAGGGTGGCGTGAGCTTTTGCGCGACGAGTGTTCCTCGTTTATGTATACGAAAATTGCCATTTTTATCGTTTATAAAGTGCTGGGATTTAACTCCGGAACAATCCGGATTTCGTGCGACGAGCTGCACGTATTTTATATATACATTATACATATATATTATATAATACCCTAACGATTCACCTTGATGCTCTTACTTTCTATTTTTTTTACTTAATAATATCGTTATTATAGAATCCCGAAATCATATCCACTACGGTATATAATACAAGTAATTGTTACTGTTTAGCGTTTAACCACACACCGTTGTGATCAAATAAAAATCATGAAAAGTAGATACCATTATTATTTTTATACATGTCCGCATGATCCTTTATTGGTAATTAATGTATATAAATTATTTACTGCATAAATGGAGATAAAATTATATATATATATATAGCAATAATATGCGGTCCATTCAGTACATATCTGTTTGAATTATTCAATTTTCATAACTTTTCAACGACAATAAAATGTATAAAATATGTAATTCTGAGTCGTTGACTACACTAATGTCATATAAATGGTTTTAAATTTATTTTTTAAGTTTCCTGTTACTTGCAGATATCAAATCACAGAAAGCGTTACGGTGAATGAAACGTTTCCGTCGTCGTGCATGCGTGGGACGAAATCCTGTAATTAGTTCTAAACCGGGAAGATTTAAAAAAATACCTATACTAATAATAATATAGGTACATAAAAAATATGTTATTAATATGTTATATGTATCGATACGCAAAAAATATAAAAAATTTCGTCGATATCGAATACGGAATGTGCAACTCTGTTCAGCCACGAATCCCGACGAGCAGACGGCTGTACCTACATACTGTGACGGGTTAATTTGCAGATTCTCTTCGGGAGAGCGTACATTAACTGGCACCAGATTAATATTGCAGTGTATACACATTACACTTCTTAGACGTTAGTATAAAGTGGTATACTGCAGCAAGTGCAATATTCATTTAGAGGTTGTATTTTTCCAGTCGTCCAGACATCGCCGTCTATAACCCATCTTGCGGACGACGACAGGAACGATAATAATTGCACACGTCGTGTTATATTACGACACTTATCATATTATTATACACTGCAGTTTTTTTTTTTATGTAGGTATACATTATACATGTACGTAGATTGTAGATACCGTAAAGAGCGCAAGAACGTCTTTCGCGACACTATCGACAACTTCTCGCCCGCCCGCCCACGAGCAAACGATCATCTTCTTTCTTGCGCTTCACCCTCCGGTCCATCCATCCTCGGTGGCTCTTGGTTATTATTATTATTGTTATTGTACCTATTATAGCGTGTGACTTATCCGTTCATCGCGGACAGTCGCGACGATTTATCATGCAAGTCGTCGTCGTATGTGTATACACGTATCGGTGCACTTATATACATTATATAGGTACTAAATAATTTTATAATATACTTGCTGCATGCATTACCTTTAAGTGTGTATGTATTATGTTTACGTATACGAGTATAATAGTCGTATAAAGTGCACACCGCAGGTCGGAACCAGTTTTTTACGCCACCTTCCAACGAGCATAGGCGCACGCACGTCTCGATTAATAACGGATTTCCGTGTATACGTTTCCATTACCGGGAACATGAGAGACGTACGCGAGTGGGAGAGAGAGAAGGATTTGAAAGAGATAACGTCGGAATAATAAAAAAAAAAAACGGTAGGTGTAGAGGGCGACTGAGAAGAAGACGCGGTAATGAACGGAACCCAAGTGATTTATCGTCCTTAAAAATATATGTATATAAAAAAAAATTAAACTAGGACGACATATATTATGTATGTACATATAGTGGCACTGCATTGTTGTCGGGAGGTCGGGTCGTCGAATGACGCGCGTGCACACGCGGGGCTTTTCTTTCCTATATCTATTTTTTTTTTTTTTTGTCCGTCTGTTGTCTGGCGACACACGCGTCCAAGGCCGAGTGTTATATTCCTGATAACGATACAATAATAATAATAATAATATGTTTTCCGACATCCCGCCGCCGAAGAATCATCGTCCGGCTCGATTATTTCGTGTTATCGTACGCCCCTCCGTCTAGCGTGACGAACGTTTAAGTCCATTTGCAGCGAGATGCGTGTTTAATATTTATCTACATAAAAGGTTTCTGACCACTCTTATGGGGGATTATAATATTTAAATACCAAGAGAAAAAACACTTCACATTAAAACACTGGATGGATCGTCACTGTTGAACGTAGCTCGTATTACTATATTATAATTTAAAATGCATTACTCCTTAACCGTCTTTTAGAATTAAATTCCAATTGTACGCTATAATTCGACTCGGTATTACTTACCCACTACGAAGTATTATAATATGATATGTTGACGGCAGCGAAGGGGTTTAATCGGCTAAGATCAAAAGTTTAATTATTAATCGACAACTTTAATATTGTTATTAATATTATTATTCATGTTTATATACGGTTTCTATGATGAGGATAGGTAAAATGTGTCCCGTCGAAGGAAATACTTATTTTTTTAGTAGTAACTACATAACTTCTAATACGGGGTTTTCTATTTTAAACGATAACTTTTTCCAATTTCCATTATACAAACCAATGACTTATATACATATTTATTTTTCATCATAATAACACAGCTTACTTTCGCTCAGATCTGTCGACGTTACGACGTCTATATGCCGAACGTATACCGATATACTATTATGATAAGTATAGGTACATGTGAATTAATAATTTATCGTCTTCAATATATTATTTTTAATACAATAATAATTTCTTGAACGGCGCTTAATTATTATTATACAGTACATGTTGCACGCCAGACGTCGCCGTGGCTTGGGTTAATGAGTAAAACACACGGTAGTCGATTTAACACTTAACCCACCGACCACTTGTAGACAATTTACACGTAAATTTGTTTCCAAGGTTAATTAATAATGATAATAAAATATGTTTTTTTATTGATGTGTTTGATAATTGTAGGTCTGAGAAAAATTATTAACACGTCCGAGACCATACATAATAATACCAAAAATAGTATAAAAATATAGGAATACCGTGAAATTAAATGCGTAGGTACCTATTAGGCGCTGCCTAACATAATTGGCTTCGTGTAAAAGAAAAATGATTAGCTCGGAAAAACATTTATAGTTATAACTTATAATAACAATTATTGCGAACAGCCGCTTATAATCTTATTATAATATTATATTGTCGGACTACTACTACAACAGCCGTTAGACACGGCACGCGGCGGTGGCGGCGGCGGCGGTGACGGTTGACGACGACAATCATCATTATTAAACACTACTAGCTACAACAACACTATAATATAAAATAATATTATAATATAAATTTAAAACTCGGAGACAGTTATTGTCATAATTTTACGGACAATTGAACGGAAATTCGATAACTGCAGTTAAACGTTATTTTTCTTTAAGTTATTTGTCTAATTTATTTTTATTCTAGTGAAACGCATTGCCTCATTGGAATAAATGCGGGTTGGAAAATACAGCTGTCTTTTTATCATGACATATTCACACATCGAACACAAACGGTACGGCGTTTGCAGTATGTATTGAACGTGTAACACATTATTTTTTCTTCGCGATATCGAATAAAAATTACATCTGAACGGTTTGATGTATTTCGAAAACGCCTATGTTAAATAACTGTAATTGATTTTAACCACAGATGGATAAATCGTGTGGTGTGTGGAACGCTAGAGAGACAAATATCACAATAATAATTACGACAAAAATTATGTTGCAATTGTACTGTTTTGTTCGTGTTATAAATCGAACACTATAATAATTATTATAGAGAATTTTGGTAAGAGAACAAACGAGCGTGTTATAAATTGTTATTACTGAGTAAGACGGATTATTGAACAATTAGAAAATAACTGTTTTGAGGTAGGTAATAATCAAGAGTTCGCAGAAAAGAGATTTTAACAAAATGTTTTTTTTTGTTTTCTTGTATAATCACTTAAAAATGTTACAGTGCTATCTATATATATAATTGCGTATTTTGCATTCGACGTAAAACAGTCATCAGAGACTGCAGCAGGCAACGTAATAATATTCTGCTGAAGCGGGTTCGAGTGCATTATTCTCCTTGAACGCCCAGCACAGGTATTGCAGTCTGCAGACCTAATTGTTTTTCAGCAAATATTTGCGACTTCCAACGCACAATTTTTCATTGTCCGGCTTCGAAATGAGAACAACAGACACAACAATTTATTTTCTTCTCGGCTAAACCTCGCCAATACCTTTAGGGCATACAATTTTCGTCCTATAATATATTATAAGGGCCATTATTCATCGCGTACCGTTTCATAGTGTACCGTGTTGTGATTTTTTTAAGTATCGCGTTTCATAATTCGAACACGTAGGTATTCAATTATTACTCGCTGCAGATAGTGTTGTAATGTTAAAAACAACGTGATTTATAACGCTTTACGTACCTACGTAATAATATATCAAATCGCTTGAAAGTTTCCGATATCTGAATGAATAATATAATAATATCGTTTCGCAGACGATGTTCATAGACTCGTAGTAGTATATAATATATATATATATATATATATGTATATTAACATAATTATATTTTCCCCTCCTATCGAAAGATATATGACATAAATGCGCCTCGCTCGTTTCGCCCGGCCTTGTTTTCACGTGGCTGAGACTTGTGGAGGAAAATCAATTCGTTTCGGAATGTATATAGAAGCGCCTTTTTTTCAAAGGGGGCCAAGAAGACGAAATGCAGCTAGTGCAGCGGTTTCACATAACGGGTTGTTCGCGTAAAGACGATAAAATATACTCTGAGATCAGTCCGCGACCGACGAGCGTATACGTTGTGACCCGACGAGGGCACTACCCGAGTCATAAAACCTAGATCCACCGACCTATACGTGACCGTGTAAACGCGACGTGATTATTGGACAGATGTAGGTCCGCGAAGCGTGAGAGCATAATAACGATGGCGATAATACGTAATAATAATAATAGTAACAACGACCGACGACGCGACTCTCTGCCGAGTGTTCGCGTACACTGTACTCGTACGTATTATAAGTATACATGCAGTGGACGCATCACGCTCGTGAGACTCACGGATATCACGGTTCGGTCGATTATTATAGACTCATAACCGTCTGGAACGGGCCGATCTCATCCAAATGGTACATTATAAAAAATTCGGTTAAAAGACTCAAATTTTGAAAAAAATGGTGTAGAAAATAAACATTATTTCGGTTAAAATGTTATGTTTTTGAAAAGTTATATCATGTTTTTGTTGGTTATTTTACTGGTTTCGCGATTCATTCTTTATAATGTGTGTATGTATACACAACACATTTTATTGCATTTCACATTATAATAGCAATTATTATCGTATTAGGGGTATATGATTTCAATTTTATTTACTGATAAGTAATACCTATATATTATGTATAAAATTCGTAAATAATTAAAAATTATGTTTTTCTTTCTCATTCCGCTCATAAGATTCATTCGGTTATAAGATTCGCTTTATACAATATAATGACCCCAAAATAAATGTTTAAAAACGGCGTCTACTGCATAATATATAATATCATAATACCTATGTCGTACTAACTGTACTACGGACCTGAGATTTGGGATACGCGTTCACGCTATTTTGTTATCGTCATTATGTTTTTTTTAAACCGACCTGTAAAACCGGACCTCGCGGCCAAAGACGGCACTTCTCGAAACGCATTATGAGCATGTTCTTACAAGTATAATATCATAATTTTACGCGTATATTTATTGCGCGAGTGTGTGTTTTTCAGGCTCCAATGTGCCGCGCTACAATACGCGTTCTTTTCGGGTTAGCAGTTTTCCTTTGGCTTTTCGCAGTTTTCCTCCTTCCGACCGTAGATACTATAACGGTGGACTGTCACGTGACCGGTTCGTGCGGTTCGTAAAATCGCCTTAAAGATGAGTTACCATCAATGACATAATTGGGATGTACCAGAAATCGATCTTCTCTAGTTTTCGATCTACAGTTTTTTCAAAAAATATTTGTCAATCTCTCACTAGTTATTATCGTTATTCTTGTGTTTTTTTTTTTACTCTGTATCGACGTTTTGACATCGCCTTCCGCGTGCCACCGCCGTTCGAGGTTCCGTGGTGTCGTTTTAGTTGCATCAATGTAGAATTAACGGCGCAACAATACGTCACCGCTCGATGACGAATCGAATCTAGTCAGTAATGCGACTATAATAATATGAATGTTTATAAAGAAGTATAGAATTATTGAATTTTCTAACGGATACCTATATACAAGAGAAACAATTATTCTAGTCGGAAAAGTAATCACTGTGCACATACACACACAAAAGAAAAAAATGTAAAATGTTACCGGAAACATAGGTATTTGAAACGAAATGAAACAAAATTGGTTCATTTAATAACAATGTCTCAGAGTAATACTTCTTCTTTATGATTGCCGAAAAATTAAATTTACTCACCGACAACGGACAAAATTATATTTAACGACTTATACGGTTATATGATCTCGTTGAAGTACATTATACTTACGCCTTTCAAAGGCATCTTATGAATCCATTCCAAGGTACTCGACTCCGAATATTAACAATGTAAAACTTTTAAAACGATTAAATAATCTACCGGAGACACAACAGTTTTAAAACGTGCTCATTGCTCGAGCATACCTCACATATATTATATACGACGTAGTTATTATAGCTATACTTACAACACGCGAGCATATTCCTACGCAATAATGTAGTATAGGTACCTAATTCAATTTAACATTTCGAGTTTCAACTCTTATACTATATACGTATCTACGGATAATGCGGTAAAATTATACGAGCGTGTAACGATTTGTTTTTGAAATGCTAATTTTGATCTTAAACAGACTATACGTTTTCAAAGAAAATTATAATTCTTTATTTTCGTTTTAGGTAATGTTTTTTAATTAGGTATATCGTTAGGCACAACTGCAGTCTGCAATACAGTGTGAATCAACTAGAAACACTCAACACGCGTTATTATTTACACATATAGCAAATATAATATGACTATTTACGTTTCATTTTTCACGATAAATCGCTACAAGTCATTATGCCGAAACGGTTTTTAAAAATTCCAGTTTATACCAATCGTTCGGTCGCTATTATACTACTTTACTCGTTATTTTAAATCGACAAAACGATGTGACGAATGCAACATTTGGAATGTCTGCCTATTATAAGATTTCAAGTAGCAAAAAACCTCCTATATAATAACACCCGTCGATGCATACCTATACTAATAAAAATAATAATTAAAAAGAAAACCAGCGTATAGTATAATATTATTATTTTGAATAGATACGAACAAACCGCCATCGCGGATAGAACTGTCGCGTTTCTGGACTACCGAAACACACACACTGTACAAAATATAATATACTACACGGCCAGCATACACGTACGCCATCGTATTGTTATGCGTAAAGAGTTTTAATATTGACCACACCTGCAACAGCCGAAAGAGAAAAGATCAATATCCGACGAACGCAGATACTTGTTAATCTATATTCACAGGGGCACTTATAAGGCGTAACTAGATGTTTTGATTTTACAAATATGAAACACATTAGCATAGAGAATATAACATACAAATTATGTCGCGTGCGTCTCGTTAGTATATTATTTTTCATTATTGTGCCTTATTCAGAAAAAAAAAAACGTACTGTCCGCGTTCATTCCTAGTTTGTGACTGCCTAATTATTTTAATTATTTGACACGTATATAAGTACCTACCTAATATAATAATATGTTATTATTCATTTATAGGTAATCGTAAAACGTTGTTAAAAGAAAAGTAACGATAAGGTCGACTTTTCTCCCACGCAGTAGGAATATATTACAACGGTTATTTAATATTGGACAACGATTTTTTTTAATTGAATTCAACGCACGTACGTTTTAAGTAAATTTTATATACGATCACATCATTTTTAGTTGAACGATTTCAGATGATTTAGTTATAATTATTTCATTGAATTTTCAGCATATTTATCAATGTAATATCTCCAATCGTATATATAGAAGTTTTAGATAATGTGACTATTGAAGCACTATTAATTCGTATGTCTAAAAAAGTAGTTAAAACCAACTTTACTTTATTAAGTAAAATAAAACATTGCAGCATTACACAAAATAAAAAGTTAAATTAAAAAAACAATTTGAATTGTATTTAGATAAAAATAATAACTATATTTTAAAATGACGTTGTATTTTTGTTTTCGTTCCGGAAAACGTTTTAATTAATATCTAAAACGCTCTTTTGATCAAACGTCTTTGATTCGTCCGCCGTTCTTACCCGAACCGCGACCGCTACTCTACACGAAAATATTTAAAAATAAACGTTGGCATTGTATAATTTTTAAGCTGAGTGATGGTCACTGAAATAATGTGCAGTGACTATTACGGTCGATTTTACTACGCTAGACAATATATTTTATAATAATATAATTATCATTATTATTATAAATATATATTTCATCTTTGTATCTATTTTTGTGTATACAAATTGTACACAATTTTTTTTTTATGGACTGAATATCTTGTTTAAAATTTCTATATAAAATGCTTATTTGGTTATTCAACCATAATTAAACGTTAAGTTTATTGCGTGATATATGCATATTATACATTGATGGAATCTTCTTGACTAAATATCTTCACAGTCATTGGTAATACTTAAAAATCACAAGAAATATTTTTTTTCGTCTTCCTACCTCTATATATCTTATTCTACTTTTCAAAATAATTTTAATTAGTAATAGTTTTTCGATGTTTACGTAATTGTAGACCCATGATATAATACTTATACCTACCTAGAATACTGAAATAATATATGATATTTATACCGGACTCTGTACATAATACATGAGTCTAAGAGACGATTACGTACATGAATCAAATTTGATATTTCTGGGCACACATATCAACTGATGACATACATTCGCAATTTATAAATATTTAAACGTACCCCGCAAAAAAAAAAATACAATCATTATATAGGTTGAGAAATTTCAACATAACATTTCGGTGATTGTTGATTTACAATTTATGATTTTCTGTATAAATGTATTTTGTAATCATTTTACTCAATCTTTTTTATAAAGCTATTAAGTGGTATTTTACTTATATAAAATAAACTAAAATACCTGGGAAAAATAAAAAATAATAGCAATTGTACACTAATGAGTAAAAGAAACTTAGTCAATTTGCAATAATGACGGCACGTAAACACAGTAATTTCTCAATCAGGACTTATTCAGTAGTATATTATTAAATAAAATAACATTATTAACAAATGTAATAATGTCTAAAAAATCTATCTACGCCTACAAACACTTGATTGTAAATCCAATAATATTATTTAACACACATTAGAACTCTTAATTAATATTTTACTAAAACAGATAGTAGGTGAACAGCGAATATATATTTTTTACCTAGCTATATATACCTAGCAGATAAGATTTAGTTTTTATTTATAAAACGATATATATATATATATATATATATATGTTGAACAATATTTTGTTAAGTACTAAACATTTTTAAAAAACTTATACAGTATAAATAGATATAGTAGCGCATTATAGATAAACTAGCTTTAAAGCTTATTACTATTATATATATTATATTTGATTAATATGCTAATAAGCTCCCTCATTAGGATTTTTTTATAAAAATCAAATGTGGAAAAAATAAAAATATTATGTTATAAATATTTTACAAAAAAAACTTTGATGTAATATTGAGTATATATTTGTAATATCATAAAATTAAACCTTATTCAAGATTTCTAGATGACAAAGTATTTTCAATGAGTTGTGGTACATTAATTTTTCAGCGACTTCTAAATTAGTCTGCTGCTTCTGTGTCTGTTTAAAGTTATTGTCTCATCAATGTGTTTTTCAAATGTTAAAATTTCCTTTTTAATATTTGAAAAATAATGGTTTAGCTATTATGGCGAATCGTTAAAAAATAACAAATGAAAATAACTTTTTCTCGTGTCTTAGGTAATACCTTTTATGTTATTTATAGTTCAGCTAACTACATAACTATAACTATCGTTCTATAATAAGTTATAATTCGTTAAATTTTACTTATTCATAAAGTTTCGATACCATATAAGTGATAATACTAACAATCTTATAAAGATATATTCAATCTAATACACAAATCGTCGAGATATTGTTGATGTGATAGTTAACCAAGCTCCAAACAGTAAATCATATTGTGAGTGCAATGATTTATCATTGCTTTCCAATTTAAAGACACCCACCCGAGTGGCCCACTCGATTTTTTTAAAAGAGTTTCTACGTAGTAAATATTAAAGATACCATATTTATTAATAAATGTAGTCTTTAATATTTTTTTTTCAACGATGAAACTTTTTAAAGGTTTCTTTTATCATAATATAGTCTTATAATAATTCTACCATATTATTGGTATACTAGACCGCCATAAACTATAACTGGCAACTGGTGGCTATATATTGTTTACAAACATAATATTGTCTTCTTTCTCAAAAAATATAATGCTTCATATATACATATTTCATATAATATTCATTAATAGCGTGGCTATGACTAATTAAGTAATCAAAAATTATCCATGTAATATCCTATATAATCCTAACCAAATAATATCATAGTTATATAATATTATATATTATTATATTATGTTGTATTGACAATTTTTATATTAAAAGTACAACTAGTAAAAATAGATCGAAAATAATTTTTAATACTCAAATTGACGTTAACGATTGTAGTTTTCTTATAATTAAAATATCTTATAAAAAAATGCGAATTAATTACTTATATTAAACTACAGAAAGAGTTTGATATGCAATAACAATAGGTTTTATCTCTCATATTTTCTTCTACTGGTTTTATATTAAAATAAAAGTTCTTAATACCCGTCCCAAATAAATTGAAAAATTTTATTTTAATTTTCACCTTTGAAAGCACTACATCGTTGTTTGCGGATTTGTTAATCATTTTTTATTGGAGTAAAACTGTTGACATTTAAAAATAAACGTTGGCAGTTCAAACATGCTTAACGATGGACGCTATATTGCCTCATATATGCAGGTGTAATGTTATGACTTACAACAAAAATGTATTTTGATTTGTTGATAATTTATATATACACATACCTATTGCACATACAACTGGTGAATTATATTTGAGGTACCTAGTCTAGTTATATAGAATAAAACTATTATTCGGTAAAGTAAAAAAAAAAATTTAATTTAAGTTAATTTTAGGGTTATTGCATCTACTAATAAGCTACTGTTATTTTTTTTTAAATTTACACCGTAAAATTGTACCTATGTAACAGGATTATAATATAAAAATATACGTAATAGTTTTTAATTCCGAAGACGTACGACGATTAGACGGTAGATAACTTACTATAAAAACCGTTATAGAGTCGTTACAACATAAACGATGAATTCAAATAAAATACATAACTAGGTGTCCAAGTGTATTAATTAAACCTCGTTTTTATGTACTTATTGTTTCTTAATATATTATATATACAACGGTTATCCAATAATAAAGTTTTAAATTTTACAATCTTGGATGAGAACATTTTTGTGTGAATATTAAAAAAAAAGTTTTTTTTTGTCTAGTTGAAACTATAAATATTTATGAGTATACTAATTTTACTAATACACGACTAGTTTTAAATGTTTTGAACATACACAAGAATTTGAACATACCGATGAGTAGGTATGTATATTAAATAATTTCTAAGCGGTTAGTAAAAAATAATAATTCCCAATTTATTCATCGATTATATTTGTACAAGTGAGTTTATTAACTTTTACTATCGTCACGGTGCTTTTCCGAAATGGATTCATTCGATAGTGCACAAATTTAGTAGTCATTGGTTATAACGATAGGTTAGAAAATAAAAACGGATTATTGTCGTTGCAGAGTTGTTTCTTAAAATAGTAATACAAAGCACACGCTAATAGTAATTAGTAATTATGATAATTGGCGTAAAATTGATCATAACCTGACGTTATGTACAGTGATCAGTAAAAACGTAGAAAAATTGTGGAAATAAATCAAATAAAACAAAAAAAAATTCACAAAAGTTTATTATAATATTTATATTACAGTTTAAAAATCTTCGTGAGTGCTAATATAATTATCCGTATGTATTCATTATATACAAATCTAAACGAATCGTATATTTATTATAAAATATTAAATTCGCAACTAACAGCCACCATATTTTTATAAAAAAAAGAAAATCATTCAATTTTCAGCACATCCTTCGTTAGAAAAATATGCACCCCTGCAAATTGAAATTTACCATTAGATTGACCAATGATGTCTTTATTCAATAAGATTAAGGTCCTATGTGACCCTCAAAGTTCTTAAACGCCATCCAAAATAAAATTAATTTAGGAACAATCATTTTTTTTTTTTCATTAAATAGATGTTATGTAAAATAAAAAAAATAGATTTGAAAATTTGAAGAAACATTTTTCTCAACGTACATTGTTCACAAATAAAGCGTTTGAAATTATTGCAGATTTTCAACCTAGCTTGACCACTTATTATTTTCCAAATGAAAAGTAAATGCGGTTTTCGTTTTGTTAATAGAGTCATCAAAAACACAACACGAGTGTATTATATACACCAGCTATATATAATGCATTATTTAAGGATAATAATATATATAAACGCGTCATGTGAAAATATGAAATGTTATGATGTTATAATGGTGGTGTGTGCATGTGGTAGAGAGGAGTGGTACAAATGAGTTTTCAACAGTGTTTTTACTTATGTTCATCGAACAAAAAAAAAAAAAAAATTAAAAAAATTGGTATACCTACATATACAAATGATACACTAATTATTATTAATTTATAAATATATATATTGTGTATCGGCTAGCAGTCGTTATGGTGTTTGCCTATATATGCAAACGAAAACCATTAAAACGTCATTTGAGCGAACTATGCGATAAAAATATGATAGGTTAGCGCATATATACATATAGATACCTACATTAGCTATATTATAAAAACACTATAATATAATATGGTGCATATACCTAGATTCATATACAACACACACACACACACACACACACACACATACAAATTAGGTTAGCGCACTGGTTACACACAGCCATATATTCATATATATAATATATATATTATAAATACGCGCGACGGTCCGTCATAATAACATAATTATTATTATCTTTGTTTTGCATTATGTTTTTATTATTACGTCACACGTAGTTGAGACTCAGCAACAGATATACACACCGTAGTCTGTGTATCCATACCTATAGTTTACGTATAGGCTGTACCCCGTAATGAGATAATAATTGTGGGTGTGCGGCGTACGATGGGGTCTTGCCGAACATGATTATTTTCACATTTGAGAAACGCGGACGCACCCGCAGTTGTTTAATATACGTTTTCTCTTTTCTGGCATACCACTGTCACTCTGCGTGTCCATCAATCCGGGATCTCGTGCGACCTCAGGTTAAATAGCCGGACGCGACGAGAGAAAAAGCGCCGCAAAGGTGATCGCAAACCGTTCTTCTTGTATCTACGATGATCAACTAGTCGCAGCTGTTAAAACGGCTCACAGTGAGTGATGCGTAGTAAACAAAATCCTATATCATAAATTTTACTGCCAAAGTACGATTGCTATACACAGCCACATATATTACATATATTATGGTATTGTAATTGAACGATGATGGTTTTCGAGTCCCGTGAGAATAGTTTTAATAATTCGATGCGATTAAAATACGATTTACCAAAATAACCGTGCCATTCCAATCGATCATTATTGTAAAATATTCAAATTTAATAATGATCGATCTAAAATTAAAACATTGAAATACATCGACGGGAAAACATGATAGAACTGACGATACATCATTCCTGAGTTGTTATTACTTAACGCTTCATGTGACGAAAACGATAAATACGGGAATGGATACCTTTGAGTCGATTTCAGACGGATCTTACAATTAAAGTCGGTATGGATTTTAATGCGACTCGCGTTAGATTGTCTTTTAGTATTTCTTTACATCAGCTGGTTAATCAGCCCCAGAACTGTATAGTGCAGCGGTTATCAAAGTATGCACCGAGTTGGTATCTTTATAGGGGAGTCGCGTTGCAGTAGAATTATATTTTTTTCTGATTTTTAATTTTATGATTAATCATGCTTCAACTCGGGGAAAGATGCCCCGAAAAAACTGTATAGTTTGAAAAAGGCGCCGTAATTCAAAAAAATTGGGGAACTACGCGTATAATATTATTATACACAACATTAAATACCTATCTAATTATCAGCATAGTACATACAAACGCTGTATAACAACATATAGTGTTTATATATTTTAATGTATTTATCACTACGAGTGAGTCTACATAATACATAAATAAGACCGTATACACGCAGGAGTTATACAGATTCGTCTTATTGAGATACAGACACTCATATTATATTAAGAAATTATATGGCGAAAATATCAACTATAATAAAGAAAAAAATTCTAATTCTAACCTAAAATCTATTATGGATACTTTATTTTGATATTGTTATAGTTATTTATATTATTTTATATTTTGAAAAGAAACAACTACACTACTTACTCGTGGCTACATATTGTTTTTGGTAAGTTATATATTATTCATTATATTTTATTGTAAAGATGTACAATATATGACTGATGCGTTATCTCAAATGTCGATAATAATTTATAATTTATATGTATTAAAACGCATCGAGACTTGCATAAATTACATAATGTATAAAATTATCTCTAAATTATGTTTTTATTTATTTAACATAATAACGTATTAATAACTCTATAGATAGTTTATTGTTGTTTTACCGATTTTTTCCTCTTAATAATGAGCAGAAATAAAATATTTAAAAGAAAAAAAACACCTGTATTTTTACAAGAGTGCGGGAATACTCGTATTTTGTTGCTTACTTTTTAAATCCATTTATATACATATAATATAAATGTATCTTCATATACAGTCAGTTCTATGTTCACCGAATGTTAGATCTCATCACGCGATAACAAATTGTTAAGGTTACAACGCCATCGTACAAAATAAATAGTTCGTATACACGGGCCTGCACAGACGCTTTTGACATTAATTATTTTTGTACCCACTTCTCCCTGCCGCCGACACATCAGCCGACAATTCAGGATGTCTGGAAATAAAAATATATCGAGACCCATATATAAACGAATTAAACAACAGCCTGTTTAATTGCAATCAATCGTCATCGCATGATATATAGTTTCTTGTCGTCACGAAATTCATTTGACAGTATATAGTTGTTCTTTAATAATAATAATAATAATATAAATACTTGACTTTTGAAATAATGTTGTTTCCAATAATTTTTAATGAATTATGTTATAATTAGTTAATTTTTGTTTGTTTATTTACAGTTTAAATGTCAAATCGTATTACAATATCGTTGAATAATATTTTTAATATTATAAATTCAAGTATACCTAAATTAGTTCTGCGATGAAAATATCAAATATGACATGTAGTATGCGAATCAAATCTATAACTCAGTCTAAATATATTGTGTTGAGCCAATTTTAGTTTTCCTTCTTATTAGCACGTATGCGAATTTCTCGTTCATGTAGAAACGTGAATGGTTAGAAAATGTTAAGAAACCAATCTATCATAATCATACCAAACACTAAGTATATTATAATATAATTATTACACATACACTGCAGTGCATTACATAGACTTTTTTGAAATTTAAACATATATTATTGGGGGGAGGGGGTTGAAATACAGCATACAGGTTACACATTTTGTTTGTAGTTCAAATAGTTATATTCTAATCTAGCAACATTATACTTATAGTTATGAAATATTTCTGGGTTAAAAAAAAACAACACGATCGATTATGATTAGATTTTATTTTAATACTGCAAAGCTCTACTAAGAAAATATTATTTTCCGTGATGAAAAGATGAGTTGTAAGTTTTTTTTTGTGGATACAAATTATTGTTACGTAATGAGTTACATAATAAAAGAATAATTGTAAAATTAAAATATTGATATTGCAGTAACGGGTTAGAGCACTAGTATATTTTAATGTTTTTGTAATGTAATTGTTTTAATCTAAGTGATACACTCCATGTAATAAGTATAATAACCTAAAAGCTTTCGTTAAACAAACAATGCAAATGTGTGACAGTTTTATTTTTAACATCGAGTCTTTATATTCAGTAAAATAATAATTATTTATTAAACATCTACTATAGTTTTGGATTGATACTTAAACAAACATTTATGAAAACGAAAAAAATTTTCATTTTTAGCCATTTGGTTTGTTGTTAAAAATAACGGGAAAAAGTACGTAAGAAGACTGCTCGAAACTCAACTGGCAGAAAATCGCAAGGGAAGTGACAACTGGGTCTGTGCGAATGGGTAGTATTTTATACTCGGACAGTAGCCGGAAACACATAGAAATAGCTTTTAAAATACGAGTTGACGATGGGATGTTTGTTTAAAAATATGATGTGTCAAATAATTAAGATTTAGTATCAAATGCCCTATGTTTTTTTTTTTTTTTTTGGTATTTTTAAATTAAGTCTTAGTACACTCTTGAAAACAATGATTCATAGTATTGTCAATTGTACGTTCAAATAATATTATAGTCAACATTTTGTTTTCCGATGAAAATGTTTTTTATAGTCTGAATTCCGAAGTGTGTTCTATCATCTAATATGCTCATTAGTATAAAAAATTTAATATTGGTTAGTCAAGTTATTTCTTTTTTCTTTTAGTGACTGCATTACACGAGCCTATAATACCAGTTCGTGAAAATCGAGTAAAAAAACAATAGAACTATAACATAATACATTTTATACAGTGGTTGATATTTATATGTACCGATGAGGTGAACATCACGTGCTGTCTTCGTTTCACAATGATTGGTCCTAACACACGCTGCAGTTCTCTACAGATTGACAAGTGTGCGCATTACGCAAGTAAATAAAAAGATCTGCTGACTTTTTTACGTGCATAAAATGTAACAGTAGAGTTGCACAGTCAAAATGAAATAACGAAATACCATTAAGCTCGACATGAGTGCCGGACAAGTAGGTCACACGTGCTGTTTAAACGTTTCGGATGCAGCAAGCCCGAATGCGAAAATGATTTTTCACTGCACTCCGTCTTTGACTAGGAAAGGACGTGTATATATACTATTATATTGTTTATACAATGCAGATTTCCTCCCCGAAGCAACACAATATTAGTAGATGGTGGTTACATTCAAGAGATGATCCTTTTATCACAAACCAGACGCTACGTCATATAAAATACAAGATGTCAAGATATATATGTGTTTTGAATATTGATTATTATTTTTGGATGTTTAAAAACATATTATATTTAACGTTATATGCATATGTTGTGTGATCTGCACGTGTGTCATAATAATCACTAGTACATTTGGCAAAAGTTAATTAATGCAAAATCGAATTTCAAAAAATACATTATTTATGAAAACAGCTATAATACACTTATTGCACTTAAAATACATTTCTAATATTATATTTCATGGACGATGAAACGCACTATGATTTCGTTTGCTGCAATGTGCGTAAGTCGTTAGGTATATACACTGAATATTTTTTTTTATGTTATGTTTTCCATTCCAACCACGTTAATAAAGTCATTATTATCGTCGAGCACGGTCTTTAATGGCCGAATCGTGTCCGTCGCGTTCGCCCGTGCTGTTGTGTGTCGCGGCCGTCAAAACCCTTTTTCGGTTTCTCTGATTCCGCTTCCATCTCTCTCTCTCTCTCTCTCTCTCTCTCTCCTCTCTCTCTTTTTCGTTGTATCTGACACAGTGTCTCACTGGCACGACACCTAATTTTTTTTTTTTACATATATTTAGTTTACTTGACGAGGTGTTGGATTAAAAAAATATATATTTAATAGAGTTGTGTACTGCGCAGTCAATATTAAACCAAATATACAAACCACGCAGTAGCTATAAAATTATAAAATCATTACCGTCTGGAGGTCGTAACCACTTTTACATAATAATATTATAATAACGTACGAGTATGTATATATTACCGTTATTAGGCGCAATACTTTTATGTTCGTAACTCGTAGGCGGTGAAATATACCTATAATACCTATGTAAAAAAAACAACTTGCTTATCAATATATAAAGCGATATATACTTACACGATAATAATAAAATATATGAACCCGATATAATCACATAACTATACTATAATGCTATATATTACGCGTTTTAATACTTTGCCGTATATTAGTATATTATTGTAAAATAATAAAAATCGAGATCTACCTACTATTAACTATAGCTTTCGTCATTGCATATATAGTTCGGTTTTTTCATTTATCTTATAGTTTTATACACCAAATTATAATCTCTATAATTTGTTAAATTGATTTTGTTGAAAGACTTATGTCATTAACTATAGAGTATCAAAGTTTGTTAATCTTGTGAATTTCTTCACTCAACTAATAACCGATTTTATTTAATTAATCATGTGCTTGAAGCAATTTTTTAAAATCAAGACTGACCCTGTTCGACTACAGCACCAAATGAGATTTCATCACGAGAACTTTTCTTAACGATTTATTTGATTGATAGTTTTTTTCTTGATTTTACTCGAGTAAAATAAATGTTCGTTGACATATTATTATGACTTAGTATAATGTTCGAATGATACTACTTTCCAATTTTGAAGGCAACAACTAAACAATCAAAAGTACCTACAGTAGAATTATTGACATATAAATTACATTCTGACTTGATTCACATTCCCTGGTTGCTGAACTAAAATCGTGTTTTTTTAAAACCGTTTCTTTAAATATTCTTATTTTGATTCCAATGCAATAAATGTTACAATTATTAATGTATTATGTTTTCTTTAATTTTCACACTCATTTCTCAACTACATCGTGTACGTCGACGTAAATAAACAATGAAGTTATTAACAGTTTGTAACATTAAATGTATTTTTTTTTGAATTTGTGTTATTTTATAAATCTTAATATATAATACTATATACATAAAATACAAGAATTTATTATAAAAAATATTATAGGTCAAAAAAATAAATAAAATTTCAATTAAAATTTAAAATATTAAATACGACATCGCTGCTGTGTTATTATTACTGATTTAATAGAAAACAATAAAATAACTGTAGGTAATATTATTGTCATTACTTATTAACGTATACAATTATTATTAATTTTAAACACATTCACTGCGGGTTGTCTTTACCGAGTTACGCTCAAAGTGATTTTTCCGATGTGGTAATTTATCAATGTATACTTTTAAATTTACTATCACTGCTCACAATATCGACGGTTCTATAAGGTCGCAAATAATAATAAGCGTGCGTGGCTGCATGTTAGGTTATGGTAATCGCCATCACTCATGTCCATAGTCCCATTGTATGCATATACTATAATATATTTTTGCACCTATTGTTGATCGAAATCGAATACGATCAAGATAACAGTGAACAAAGTTGCACTGTTTATACCAAATTGACACAACTTAAATGTCTGATCAACAGTTTGGCGGTAGTGTGAAATACGAATAGATAAATAGTGATATGGAGACATGGCGCGATGTTCTCGATAGATATAGAAAACGGTAGCAGTAATGAATATATTAAAGTTATTTCGGACGAGAATTCAATATTATGATATCTACTTTTAGGTTTAGTCGGTTTAGATATCGCATATTTCAATCTTCGTTTGTCGGTTACCCGTCGTGAATGTTGCTTGGAATATGACGTCACGTTATGAAGAATCGTTTAAAAGTTTTTTCGCCAATTGTATACTTTGGTAGTTTGCAGAATTGCGGGTGTAAAGATTTAAATGAAATGCAACGCGAAGCACGTGAAGTATAAATAATTGAAAAGATATGCGACGTCGTGTCGTGAAGGCTAATCCAACGCGAAAAAGAAAATTAAAACAGCTTTTAAAATGTTTGAATTTAAATATACTTATTATAAGCAAGACTCGACCAGATTATTTATGAAAACAATTTTAGGCAAAATCCCTGCACATGATCTGGTTTTCTATATGTTTATATTATGCGAGTTCAGGAGTATTTTATATTATTATAGTACCTATAAGATCGGCGTCAATTCGGTGATGAACTGGTTCTATAGGTACTGTCGTCGATACTATAAAAGTATTGCGTATCGGTTACTATTATGATTATTTCGTTCACAATTTTAATGTATATATATATAATAATACATTTACTATAGTACTTTACACCTGTGCAAATTAAACGTAAGCAACTTGTGTACATGAGATAATAATAACATAATAATGCACACTGTTATTATAATTACACGGCCGATATACGCACACATAGCGTTATAATCAATCATGTCGGCACCAGAATATGCAGGTCACGCGCGTGTTCGCGGTGAAAGAATAAGAAGAATATATTTTTAAAAAAAAAACTTACATGGTGGATAATTGTTTGCCATTCGATTTAATCTCATAAGAAGCGTTCGCGGTGCGTCTATAATGGCGTGTAATCACCGCCGCCGACCAATTATAATATTATCTATACACACCGCGACGGTATGCCAGAACACTATATATTATACATACGTACCAGCACGTCTATATCTAATACACAATATATAAATATATTATTGCCGAGTTTAGGGCCGTGAGGCATATAATATATTACTTATAGGGCGAGGCGCTAACTATATACATTGAGTCGTTCACACGTAGTTGTGATAATAATAAATGATATTAACATAGGTAATGATATTACTATATAGCGACGAAAAGTATGGACGGACGCAGAAAGGTCTGCGTGATTCTTTGCTATAATGTAGTAGGTACTAGAGCTCTGCATGGTCCGGTCTAGAATGGTCTGGACCGGACCGGACCGGACCGCGGTCCGGTCTTTTTGGTCTTTGTAATTTAAAATGTAATGTGG